>PVKZ01003903.1:0-107399 GCA_004027375.1 Macroglossus sobrinus | reverse complement strand
AAGGTCGGACAGCACGAGGGGGTGCACCCATCTGCAAGAAGGAAGGTCGGACAGTGCTCAAGGAGGAGAAGCACATGTCCGTTCGTTAATCCTGTGAGCGGCACAGTTCGACCAGATTAGAGAGATTCTGACGAGGAATCCCCGCGCTTCTGGTGCTGGCGGGCGGCTCGTTACTCACTCGCCACCCCCTTTTCCCCCCAATCTTGTCCTTTCTGTGAAGAGTGATGGGGAAGCCAGAGTCTTTTCAGGCTGGGAGGTTCTCCCCTAAGTGCAGCCGGTTTTCCTGTTTAACTCCTAAGCGCTACGTATGCTGCTTTAAAACGGGCAACACTGAAAACCATCCCGTAGTAACAGGACTGCAGGCGCTACGGTATCAGCCAGGCTAACTCTCTGTCCTGCTGCTTTGGGGGATCATCGTTCTACCCTATTGAAACCGACCCCACAGAACCGGTCTGTTTGCTCTCAAGCACGCTGCGTGCGGGAGCCACGCGAAATCCTGCTCCTCCCCCCGCCATGAGCTCCCGCGCTCCTCAAGCCCTCGTTCCCTCCGGCCGATTCAGAGTCCGTGAAGTGGGAGGGGGCAGTGACCAGGCAGGCCCGGCGGGGGAGGGGGTGCGGATGATGCAGAGCCGAGGGCAGCCGTGGCCCGGGGGAGGGGCACAGACCTGGGCCACGGACGTTCACGTCCAGCACGTCCACCTCCTGCTCGGCCTGCGGGGGCGTGAGGGCCAGCGACGGCGTGCGACGGATGTCTGCGGCTTCGAGGTGCTGCTGCGTCCACGGCCGCCGGTCGATGGGGTCGTCCTCTTCCGAGAGCAAAGCCTCATCTTCCGCCTGAAAGGGGAAGAAGACAGCTCTGTCCCCATCGGCCGGGCCCCCGCACCGGGGACCGCGGGCGTGGAGCTGGTCCAGCCTGCACCTCTTCCGGTCCACGCCCTCGGACGTGGCTCCCGTCCACCTGTCCCGCGTCACCGGTACGACCCTCCCAGCCACCTCATCCCAAACTCGGGGCTTCAGCCTGAACACGTGCCCTGCCCCACCTGTGCTACCTGCGGGCCCCCCCGAGCATCACTTTCTTGCTTCTGGGCTTTGCTCACGCTGTGCCCTCTGCCCAGGTCTCTCCCCGTCCCTCATCTGACTGACTCCTGCCTGCCCTTCAGATACACACAGACTTCAGTTCCTCTTGTTGGTCCTGGAAGGCATACTCTGCCTGCCTCTGCCTGACTGACCGTGGGTTCGGTGCTCAGTGGGGACGATAAGACTGTCCCCACCTACCACTAGACTGCGAGGTCCCCGGGAACAGGGAACGAGCCTGGCTCACGGCGGCCCCCCGCACGGCACATGGCGCCCAGCACGCCACGGGCACTCGGGAACTATCTTCTGAGCAACAGTTGTTGTCATGACTTAAAAAGCAGCTACACTTTCTTGAATATTTAACAGACGACAGAAAAGAGGCAAGGTACTTGACACGTGTTGCTGCATCTAATCCTCACCACACCCAGAGGAAAGAATTATTCTTATCCCCATCTTATAGATAAGGGTACTTAAGTGCAAAGCGGTTGAATAATCTCCCAGCTGCTAAGGGAAGAGTTTGGGACCTGAGTCCAGCCCGGACTGGGACTCAGCCGTGTTCCTGGCCGTTGGGCCGCGTGCCTGCATTCCTCAGGCTGCCTCAGCACACCCGTGGGACACACACACGCCCAGCCACGGACAGATGGACAGAGACGGACGGACAGACGGTCTACCTCTTACTTCTACACGTTTTTTTTAGTTTCCTGGGCTCCAGGTGAGACGCCTCCAAGCTCAGTGGCTGCCAGCTTTCTCCCTCTGTTTAATTTCCCGCTTCCAGACAGGATGGGGGGGGGGGGTCTGGCCACCGGCCACGAAGGAAGTTGCTACTTACACACCTTATTGGACCACCGTCTGCATGATACTAGCGGGAGAGGCATATTTGTTTTGTTACTCCGAACCCGAGGCCATCCACGACCTAGATTCCAGCCTTTCGGGAGACGTGGGACATCCCTGCCTGGGCCACAGGTACAGACTGCCACTCCCCTTTGGGGCGCTCTGGCGACCCAGGCCAGGAATGTGAAATGTGACCAGATAACGCCGACAGGGGTGGTTCCCCCACAGCCCACTCACCTTGGATCTCTTTGCCTGGGGCCCTTCGTCATCCACCCAGTGCTCGCTCGTGCCCGAACCAATCAGATTGGCCTCTGAGACTTGCACGGAGAGGTTTCTGACAGGACAGGACAGGACAGGACCGTGAAGGGGACAGACGAGAGCAGAGGTGACGTCGTCAACCGACATCGCTATGTGTCCAGTGCTTTTCCCACCGCGCCACACTCCACTCCCACTGCTAGGCTTTCGGGGGGCCCCGCCCCAGAAAGGACGGCCGGCGTCTTCGGCCCGAGCAGACAGACACCTCTCCTTCCCCACTGACGCAGAGCTGACGACCCCGCGGGCCTGGACGCCTGCGAGACAGCGCGTCCGAGACAGCCGCGCCCGGGCCCCGGCTGCGTTTGCGCCGCGTTTCCCGGGGGGGGGGGGGGGGGGGCACCGCCGCGTGGCGCGCGGCCACCGCTCAGGATTCAAGATCGCGCCCCATCGCGCCCCGCCCCGCCCCTGCGTCCGCCCTGCGCGGTCCCTTCCCCCCCGCCTGGCACCCGTGGGCAGACGCCCTTACTTCAGCCCCACGGCGTCCTGGCCCACGGGCTCGCGGCGCTTGTGGTTGCTGGAGTCCCGGCGCAGGGTGAAACCTTCGGGCAGCCAGAGGGCGCCGTGCTTCCGCTTGCGCTTGGCCATGATCACGCCCAGCAGGAGGATAAACAGGACGATGACGACGGCCACGGCCAGCAGGTAGAGCAGCTGAGTGGGCCTGGAGCCCAAGGAGTCGCCTGAAACGCGGGGGGGATGGGATGGGTTTGCCGCACGGAACACGCACACGCGCACGCAGCGCTCAGCCTCGGCGGAAAAACGGAGCGGTGCCCTCTTCTCTCTGCCCCCGAGCAACGCCGCCCCCGCCCCCCAAAGCGTCCCCCCCAGCGGCCGGCAGCCTACTACTCACTGAAGACAGACACGAGCGGGTAGGACAGCGTCCCCTGGATGGCGTGGGACGCCAGGAGGGCCGCGGCGGCGTCCGTGTTCTTGAAGCACTGCTCGGAGTCTTGGACGCACTGGCGGTTGTCGATCTCCAGAAACACCCTCGAGCTGGGGCAGGGCGGGGGGGTGGTGGGGTGCGGTGAGCGACAGAGGGCGCGGGTCACGCGAGCCTGCCCTGCTCGCCTCGGCGCTGGCCTCCCCACCTCTGCGGCGCTGCCCGCTCTAGAAGGAGCTCAGAAATGACAGCGCTGTGCAGTGTTGTCCCGTTAGGGCCCTAAACACTGACTCCCACCGAGGGGGCGTCGCGCCCTCCCTCGGGCTGGCTGAGGCCTCGCCTCTAACCGAGGCAGCCCAGGTGAGCAGGCCACCGGTGAGGGGCACAGAAGGCGTCGCCGCTCCAGGGGTTCCCGGCGACCCTGGCACCTGACACCCCGCCCGCCGCTCGCTCCAGCCCGGCGCTCAGGACCCCTGAGATCAGGGCGAACCCGTCCCCCTGCACTCAAACGCCGGGACGATGCCTTTGCCTCCCCGGGGGGGCTGTTCCCCTGGTCTGAGCTTCACGTTCTTACAGGTTCAGCTCCAGCTTCTCCTGTGGCACCCAAGGGCTCGACTTTACACACGCAGCACCTACCCGGCCACCTCCCGCTCGTCCTCGCTGGGAAGGGACCTGCGCGCCACCCTCTGCCGCCGCGCGGCGGCCGGCCTCTCGCCGTAGTAGGGGTAGACCATGAGGGCGCCCTGGGCGTCGCGCTTGATGCGCAGGCTGGTGTGCAGCAGGGCGCCCAGCGCCCGCAGGAAGCTGCGGGCGTCCTGCAGCAGCTGCTCGGGGGGCAGCAGCACCACGACGACCAGGGTCCCCTCCGCCAGGTTCTCGGGCTGGTCGGCCGCGCAGTCCAGCCCGTCCCAGCCACACTCCTCGCTGTTGCAGCCCTGGTCGCAGTGCTTGTCCTGGAAGTGGTCGGCACAGTATTTGTCGTACCTGGGCGGGCGGGGGCAGGCAAGGAGGCAAGGCGCCCGGATCAGACAGGGGCCTGGGGGGGGGGGGGCGTCCGGCTTTCCCGCCGGGAGCGGCCGAGGAGTTCCCTCCGTGTCTTCTGCGGCCTCGGGATGCTGTCTGTGAAGCCCCCCTCCCCGCACCCCGACGTTGGGGAGTGCATGCAGTCCACAGCCACGACACCAGGGAGGGGGCTCCCTGCCCCACGAACCATGGCGCCTCCCTGCACCTCACGGGCTCACAGCCCCCCGCAGCGCATGACCGTGACACCGCTGCACACCTGCAGTGGCGATCAGCCCGGCCAGGCCGCCCCTACGTTTGCACCTACTGGCCCTGGGGAGGCGACACTGGGCTTTCGGAAGCAACGGGTGCCTCTCGGATGTGCCTCCAGAGACCCAGAGACGGACGCACCGCCCCGAGCTCCCCAGAGTGGCTACACCGAGGGCCGTGTGTCCATACGGCCCACTCCTTTCCCAGCCAGGGCCGGATCCCAACTGTGGAGGGCGGTGGAGAGACCAGATCTAACCGTACGGCCCCTCTCAGACACCGGGAAAAGGAAACCAAGTCCCCAAACCCAAAGGACACACAAACCGCGTCACCGACACCCTCCTCCCCTCCCCCACCCCCGCCCTTGCCGGTGACAACCTTGGCAACGACACCAAGGCCCATCCATGCAACAAAGACAGGAGGGGACAGAGGGCGGGATGTGCTCTGGCCACTCTTTATCTTTAACCCCCCAGGTGTCCGTCCCCCTCACCTGAGAAAGGCCATTGGCAACCCCGAGGCCTCAAAGCCTCACGAGGTTAATTCATAGGGTCAAACGGGGTGGCGGAGAGGACAGGACAGGACAGGACTCAGCGGAGAGGACAGGACAGGACAGGACAGGACTCAGTAAAGCAGAAGCGCCCCACGGCTGCACCAGTGACGACCGGGAGGCTCACAGGGCCCCCCTCCCTGCCCCGGCCTGTGCCTCCTGAGCGTTCTAGCCATGGAGACCCAGCCTCGGGGAAAAAAGCGGGGTTAAGACAGAGAGAGAGAGAGAGAGAGAGAGAGAGAGAGAGAGGGGTACAGACCTTTCCATCCATCCTGCAGGCGGGTTATGAGGGAGGCGGCCTGCCAGTGGCGCCGTCACCACCTCCAAACGTTCAAACGTTATCATCTCCCACGAGGCCGTGAGAGCAGCAGGTGAGAAGGCAGAGAGAGGCAGAGAGAGGGCGGTTTTGCAGCGGGCATTCCCCCGGCCCTGTGCCAGCCAGGCGGTGTGCGCCAGGGCAAGGCGGGCGGCAGGACGCGGCGGGCCTCAGGGCGCCCGTCTGAAAAGCAGAGGCAGCGTGGGCGGAAGCGCTGGAGAGGTGAGGAGCCGGAGCAGGAAAGCGAGGCGTGTTAGTGACAGCGTCCCTCCGCTTCTGGGGGGCGGCGGGGGGGGGGCGCGGGTGCCCGGGACCCTTACTTGCACGTCTTGCCGCTGCCCTGGCACTCGAAGTTGTCGAACAGGCACTCGGCCGTGTTGCACAGCTCGTCGCACTGGTTGTTGATGTAGTCCCAGCAGGGCAGCACGGAGGAGCAGTTGGCCCAGGGGTTCTCCATGGTGAGGGAGCAGTCGCCCCCGTCCCACTGGCAGGCGTGGCTGTTGCAGGCCTCGTCGCAGACGCCGTCCCGAGCTTTGTCGGCGCAGTACTGGCTCAGGCAGGTGGCGGCGGGGGTGCTGGTGGGGGCCGCGGAGAGCTCGCAGCGGCTGCCCCAGAAGGGCGGGGGGCAGCGGCAGGCGTAGAAGGGAGGCTGGCGCTGCGGGGAGCAGCTGCCCCCGTGCAGGCAGGGGCCACTGGCGCAGCCCGCGTCGCAGTCCTGCGGGTTGGGGCAGAAGCAGCGGGGGCCCGAGGCCGTGTGCACGCACTGCTCGCCCCGGCGACACTTCACCTGGCCGCAGCTGCTCTGGCATCGTGCCCCGGAGAAGCCCTGCGGGGAGCAGCGGGCAGTGAGGACGGTGGCCGAGGCGGGGGGCACGTCCCCCCCCTCCACTGCCCTCGAGGTCCCCAGAGCCACACCTCTGGGGCAGTGAAGGTGGGACGACACCTGGCTAAGACCCCTCCCCACAGCCTCCAGGACGCAGGTCCAGGAGGGGACCTCTATCTAAGTCGTCCTACGGGCCGGGCTGGACGAGTCCACAGAGTGGTGCAGAGGCCATCACTTAAGGGACCACTTGTAAAGCAAGTGATCTTCTTTTCGTATTTAAAAAAAGCTTTCCAACTAAAAGCTTCTCCAAGGTCTTCCTAGCCAGCCTCCTCCTTACACACACACACACACCACGATGATTTTTGCGTATTTACTGAGCATACCCAGATGTCCAGCTTTCTGACCAATGATTCAGTGCGGTATGCCGAAGCAGAGACAGTCTCTACATTAAAGGAGTGTATGATCGAGTTAAGAAGTCGAGAAAATCAAACAGCACTCAGCGATATACTATAAATATCACAAAACTTCAGAAAAAGAGACCAGGGTGGTAGGGAAGGCTTACGTAGGGGACTCGAGCTAGGATTCAACGATCGATGGAATTGGAAAATCCAGAAAAGGAATGAGGAAGACGTTCTGACCAAGAATATTATGTCAGTGAAAGTTAGATAATAAACAGTGACGGTGATCAGAAGTTCCTTTTGTGGATCTCGTGGGACAAATCGCACCAGGAGTTCTGGGTCTCTGAAAAGCGTGCCCACGTCAGTTCATTCTTGTTCTCCCTGCTTTAGCCCAGGCCAAGGTCACCCACAGCTTTCCTTCGGGGGTCTCCCCACCCACGATGATCTCCGCGTTAGGGAGGCTTCAGCCTCCGGCAGCGGCAAAAGAGTTTGCACCAAAAATGGCTAACATCCTGCTCAGAAATGCGAGCAGAGCAGCGTTTCCAGCCAACCCCGCCCCAGGCTGGGCGGCAAGACTGCCCCAACCCTCCACCCCAGGGCCCAGACGCTGGGGACACCGGTGGTCCCGTTCTCCAGGGGACACCCGTCCCCCGCCCACTTCCCGGGTTTCCGTGGTGTGTATGAAGACTGACAGTCACAGCTTGGGGAGCTCACCGATTCTGGGAGTATTCTAACAGCTCGAATGGAAAACTCGAGCACTCTCTCCTGAAGGAGCTAAAATGAGGAAACCTCCCCCAGCGAGAGGGCTCCCCATGGGGGCTGGGAAATGAGGCCTGCTCCCGGGTCCCGACCCCCGGCCCCGTCCCATGCTCCCTCCGCGGGTGACGCCCACTGACTCACCGGGGGACAGCGACAGATGAAGCCATCGGGCATGTTGCTGGCCACGGCGCACGTGCCCCCGTTCAGGCACGGCATCTGGGGACACACGTCGACGAAGGTCTCGCAGTGACGACCTCGAGGCAGAACGGGAAAAGAGGTTTTGAAAGGCAGCCATCACTGCTGCAGGCCGCCCACCGGGATGCCGACCGCGCTGGCCGGAGGGTCGGCGGCGAGGGGACGGGGGACCGGGGCAGGTGCAGAGGGCGTCCCTGGGCCTCGACGCGCCTGACCAGGCACTGGCTCAGGCAGGCCCTCGCCGGAGTCACCGACACAACAAATGCACACAGCGCTCCTTCCCCACAGGCTCACACGCTAGGGCGGGTGTGAAAACCGACGGGCCTCATCGATAAGGAAAAATGGCGCGGCTTTTCCCGAAGGCACTTAGTTGCCATCGGTCAAAAGAAACATTTAGAAACTGTTTCTTCTCAACGTCGTCTACCTCACGGGAGAGGCTGCACCAGGCCCGTACTCATGAAAGCGATTTGCAGCTTACAGGGTGTTTTCATCTGTAAAACGTCCCTTTTCAGTCATTTTTTAGCCTTTCTGTAACCTGATGGGCACTGCTTCAAAACACACCTCAATTTCTTAGAGTTAATTTTCTCCAGAAACAATTCTAAAACAGACGGTATATCTCAAGGCCACCGCCCCGGAATAAACTAAGTGACTGAAATCGTGGGAGACACAGCAGGGAGGTGCAGCTAGGGTCCTCCGTGTGGGTCTGGGAGACGTCACACAGGACCCCGCCCCCCATCAACCACCCCCTGGGGCGTCTGGAGACGCCTGGTGGGGGGTCGAGAGGTCACACAGGACCCCACCCCCCATCGCCCGCCCCCCCATCGCCCACCCCCCGGGGTGTCCGGACAGGCCCTCACTCACCGGTGAAGGCGCTGCGGCAGACACACCGGTAGTCGTTGACGAGCTGGACGCAGTCCAGGCTGCCGTCGGGGCTGCAGGGGCTGGACAGGCACTCGTTGATGTCCCCCTCACAGCGCTCTCCCGCGAAGCCGGGCAAGCAGCGGCAGCTGTAGCCGCCGATCCTGTCCACGCACTGGCCGCCGTTGAGGCAGTGGGGGCCCCTGGCACAGTCGTCTACGTTCTCCTCACAGAGCAGGCCTGGAGGGGAGAGGGCGGGGACAGTTATGAGGAGCCTTCCAGCGAGGGGCAGCCACCCTCGCAGGCACGGTCACGATGCACCGGGCGGCACTCCTCACTCTGGGGTGGGACCTCGTAGGCCGGGCACACTCTTGACCTGACCCACGACCCCCTCCATCCTCCCAAGGTTGCGGGCGCTGCTGCAGGACCCACGGGCCTCTCTCGTCCCCTGCTGTGGAGGCCTCGGAGGCCCAGTGTTGGTTTCAAGTCACTCGTCTAAAGTAGAGACAGAGGTGGCCCAACACGCTCAGGAGTGTGCGTGACAAAACAACCGACAACATCAAAATGAAACCAGAAAGCACTCTGTCGTGATAAGCCACGGAGATCTGAGGTTTCACGTGCTACGTCTGGAATCACGGCTCGTGCCAAACAGTACAATCACTCAAAGGAACAGACCAATGATGAACCGAAGCTGACTTCTAATTCTCTTTCGCCTACTGATTTCTAGAGCAGAGAACGACTCTCCGTTTCGTGGGACAAACCCAATATTCAAATGCTTCTCTTTGGTCTTCTCGTCCCCTTTGACCTTGTTGCTCAGTCACTGGCCTACGTGTGGGGTCCCCTTCTATTTTAATTCGGCCAAACTCTGAACGCGGGGAAGGTAAATTATCCAGATTTGGCGACACGAGGGTCTAAGACAGTACAAACGCATCCCGACACTCCATTCTCTTTGAGAATGAATTTCCCGCCACTGTGGATGGCCTCTTACGTTTTTTTCCCCAGGCTGATTAGAGCAGGTGCCAATGGAAGGTCACCTCTGCTAGGACACACTACTCTGAGCTCCTTCTAGGAGACTGCTGGGGTGGGGTGCTGAGGGGACAGGGGACAGAGGCCAGGACACAGCATAACGATGGCTCCACCCTTCGCAGTTTCCGGTTGGGTCTCAGTTGGCCTTACTGTGGCCTTGGGCCATCAGCTTCCCCCGCTAAGCTTATGGAAACAGGCACCTGTTTTCATTCATTCATTCATTCATTCATTCATGCATCCCTTCACCTTAAGGAGGCCAGACTTGGCAAGTTCTAAAAAGCACGTAAGCTGGCAAACGTGAATTACTGAATCGAGAGGCCACCGGTTGTCCTCCCTTGAGGCTGCAAGAAATCTTGCCAACCAGGCTGATTCTGTTGTGACGTTTCCACATTCTGAGTTTCACGGGCCACAATGTCACCCAGAACCAGAGAGCACTAAGAACACGGGTCAGAACCTCGGAGTCGGGCAGGAGGGGAGAGAATGCCCAGGGTTCAGAAGTACGTGTTCGAATTTTTTTAAAACTCCCTTGATGCCGAATGAAACTAGATTTATAACTTCAGAGAATATTCCGGGCAAAGAGCGGCCGATATCATACCCCGAGTGCCCGGCGGGCAGGAGCACTTGAAATGGTTCACCAGGTCGACACAGGTGCCCCCATTCTGGCACGGCTGGTTCTGGCACTCGTCCACTTCGTACTCGCAGTTGACGCCCTGATAGCCTGGGACACACTGTCGGGAGCAAGAGGGACAGGACAAGACTTATCGGACGGGCGATGGAAGCAGTGAGCGCGGGGGAGGGGTGGAGGGGGCGCCATCGCGGGCCCGGCCGCCTGCGGCCTCCAGCGCCGACCTCTTCCCGCCAGAAAACCACTTTAAAGGGAAGGCAGGGGCCGAGTGTGGAGGGGGCATGTGCAGAACTGTGGCCTCCCCGTGTGCACGTCTTCTCATCTCTAAAACACGCATTTCTCTGCACGATGAGGGTCCCCTGACTCGGCCAAGCAGCCTGCGTGGGTGGTGACGAGGACTCCGGGTTCAGGAGACCACACGCGCGTGCGTGTGAGATGCGGGCAGAGAAGGGGCGAGGGCGGGGAGGTGGGCTCGGGCGCGGGGGTCGATCGAAGGGTCCGAGGGATTCCAGGGCCGATCAAGGAAAAAGATAAGGACGTCCACCGCCCCCCCGCCCGGTGGTGTTCTGTGAGCACCGCTTTGACAGGTCTGCGTGTCGGGGTGGGGGGGGGGGTCCCTCACAGCACTCCAACATGTGGGGGAGGAGGAGAGGAGGGGAGGGCACGTGACATCCAAGGGAAGGGACAATTGACAGGGCTGACGTGTTTGGCGATGTCACTTGGCAGCCAGCCCAGAGTCTCTGGGTCACAGAGCTCTGGAGGGTGGCAGTGGGTCGGGGTCTTTATGTCCCAGAGCTTATGTCACCTACGGTAGCAAATCCTAGATTCGGTGTTGTCGAATATACAAAGCCAGCGGCCGCTAAATGACTAAAATCCTGCTTATTTCGGCCACGTTGAAGACAACCGGATGTGTAAAATCTTAAGTTTGTCACTGGCAGCTTTTGAGCTAACAGCATATCCTGGCCCTGAGGAAGTAAATAACCCAAGACAGATACACAGGCCGACTTGGGCTCATTCACGTGGAGCAGAGAAACAAAGCTTTCTCCGGGCCGTGTGGTATCAAAGTCAGGGCGCGGGTATCTCCTTACGGCCTTGCTCGACTCATTACCAGCCCAGGCGGTAAGGAGACGGGGACACAGCCCCTGAAAGATTCACTCCTCCTCAAACACCCACACGTGACACTGGGCGTAATGTGACACGGAAGAGGCCGAGCTATGTGGCTTCTGAATGATCAGCTGATCAGAGTCACCATGACTCTGTAAAGGTGGCCTGGGTCAGAGGGACGGTCCTCAGAGCGGCTTCCCCGAGGGGAAGTACCAGGGGTGGCGGGCTGGGGGGGGCCTGTGACACGCACTCTGGTGGTGAACACCGGCTCTGAGTCCTGGATGCCACCCCACGGGGGTGCGGTGGCTCCAGACACCCAGGAAAACACCTGCTGGAGCCGTCTTAACGTGTCACACGTGGGGGACGGAGAGAAACGGTGACTAGTAAACGCCTAACGGGGACTGGCAAAAAAAAACAAATGTATATGTTTGTAGAAAGAAGATGAGTGGCTGAATTCGGGGTTCACGCGCCCACACGTCGGCCGTCTTGCTCACCTCGCACCTGTAGCCACCGATGAAGTCGCTGCAGGTGGCGCCGTGCTGGCAGGGGCTGGACGAGCACTCGTCCAGCTGCTCCTCGCAGTAGCTCCCCGTGTAGCCCAAGGGGCACTGGCAGTGGTGCGAGTTGCCGGCGTTGATGCACATGCCCGCGTGCTGGCACAGCCGGTTGGCGGGCAGGCCTGTGGGAGCCGGCGGAGGAGGGTGTGTCACGGAGGGGTACGGGCCACATCCGGGCCCAACCGGCCAACCAGCCGCCCAGCCTAGGCCCGCTGGCACGTCGGGGTCTACTCCCGCCTAGTTCACGACCCTCCACACCAGGCACACATCGAAAACACACCGGCCCCCAAAGTGGAATATGCTTTGTTTCATTTAAAATACATTTTTAAAATTATAGTTGACTCAATGTTATATTAGTTTCAGGTGTATAATATCATAATAATTTGACATTGATACACCTGATGACGTGATCACCACAATAAGGGTCGTCACCATCTGTCCCCATACAGAGCTATTATGATATTGTTGACTGTATACCTTATGCTGTACATTACGTCCCTGTGACACTTACTTCCTAACTGAAGCTGGTGCCTCTCGGTCCCCTTCACCTTTTTAACCCGTCCTCCCTCACCCCGCCCCTCCGGCAACCATCAGTCCCGTTCTCCGCATCTGTGAATCCGTTTCGGTTTGTTTGTTTTGCTTTTAAACATTCTACGTGTAAGTGAAGGCGTACAGTGTTTGTCTTTCTCCACCTGGCTTATGTCACTCGGCATAATAACACCCCGTAGATCATCTATGTTGTTGCAAATGGCAAGAGGGCTGAGTAATATTCCACGGTGTATATCTATACGCCACATTCGGAAAGACACAAGCTCCCCTGTGTTCACGGCGGCGTTTACAACAGCCAAGATACGGAAGCCACCTGCGTGTCCCCTGACAGATGATCGGGTAAAGAAGAGGTGGTTCGCAACCCCATTTCTCTAAACCTCCTCCTCTGCCCTCTCAGCTCCCGTCTCCGACCCTTCCCCTTGGTCCCACGACGGCCACGGCCACACCTGCCCTAAAACGCCACTGGTCAGTAAATGCTCCGGGGCGTGGCCCGCGCCCGAGCGGGCAGAGCTCACCTCTGCGGGAGGCCGCCACCTCGCAGGAGACGTTGGGCACGTCGCAGTAAGCGCCAGCCCAGCCCGACGGACACAGGCACCAGGACTCAGCCTTCTCCTGAATGCAGGTACCTTTGTTTTTACACGGGGACCGGCTGCAGAGGTTGACCAGGGTCTGAAACACAGGCAAACAGAGACGTCAGCATCCGCACGCCGGAAGCGAACGCACGCCAGTAACAAACAAAAGAAATCGAAGAAAAGCACGCTAGTAACAGTGGTAATAGTAATAATGACAATAATGATGATGATGATGATACTGGAAGGCCCGTACGCGCACCTTGGCCCACATCCAGCACTCCCAGGTAATCCAACCACCTGATCGTGTCCAAGACCCATAGTCCTGCTTCTTAAGAAGTTCTTACCACCGAAGCTTAAGGATGTGAGGAAACCCAACAGGTCAAGTTATTCCCTATGTGACAGAGGGCCACCTCGTAGGGCCAGACACAAAGCGTCACAGCTGTCAACCGGGCCCACAAGGCCTTACACTGGTCCTATGTGGCAAAGCCACACGTGTGCCGCTGAGCAGGTCGGCCTGTGGTGAACATGGCACTCTCAGCCCGTCAGCCTGCATGAACACCGTCAAAGGGAACTAGCACTCCCCTGCACGACTCACGTGAGGTGACGGCCTCTAGGGAGAGCAAGGCCAAACTCACAGCACTGACTGTCTGTGGTTGAGAAGGGCCCAGGCGGGGCGCCCCCGGCACCAGCCACGCCCCAGAGGGGGAGCCGCCTCGCCCACAGGCCCAGCAGCTCGCCGTTGGGTACGTGGAGCTGGCTCTCTGCACGTCCCCCACGGCCGAGGCCCTCCTGAGCTGCGCCCTGTCATGCTAGTCAGATGCGGCCACTTGTTCCCATGCTCCCTGGAGTTCTGCAGGGCCCAGGGCATCACTGCTGCAGGCGGCGAGACCGTAAAGCCCAACACGGCGTCCGGGGAGCATCCTCGGAAGGGTTACGCCGCCCCTCTGGGACTCCGTGTCTCCTTCCGTGAGACGAAAGGCTCGCCCAGCGGTTCTGCGGGAGCTCCCACGCTCAGCGACGATAAACATGTGTGCTGATGTATTTGACTTTAAGACGTATGTGACTGGTGTGCTTTGGGGAACGCTACAGCACTGTGAGACACGATAACCGCGGTTATGAGCCCCTGAGAGGTGTGTCTGACCTTCAGAGGTGTGACTGTGACTGCGCTGTCTTTCCCTTTTTGCATTCCCAGTGTCAACGGCATCGACGTGCTCATCTCATCTCCCACACGTCTTTGTCTGCAGTCCTCGGTCAGCCCGTTACAACCACCTCGTGTGTGAGAATCCGGACGACCTTGCTAGTGTCACCATTGTGGACCCCGCCGGCTATGAAGAAGTCGTCCGGATTTATCCCAGGGACACCCCTGAGGTCCAGAATTTTCTTTTTGCTTTTTTTTTTTCTGGTGGGGGGAAGGGACTGATTCTATCTGCTCTGCGATTCTGCGGGGACGGAATGAGCGAGACGGAACCTGAGTACCTGGCAGTTCTTCCCCGTGTAGCCCAGGGGACAGGTGCAGCGGTAGGTGCCCAGGCCGTCCACGCACACGCCGTCGTTCAGGCACGGGTGGGAGCTGCACTCGTTGATCTCGTGGAGGCAGAACGGGCCGGTGAAGCCCACGGGGCACAGGCAGGAGAAGGCGTTCACCCCGTCGACGCACGTGCCGCCGTTGAAGCAGGAGCTGAGTGAGGGGCAGACAGGGACAGCGACGTCAGCGCCAGGCCCGGCGGCGCCTCTGGCCCAGGACGTGACAGGGAAGGCTCCGGAATCTGAGCTGCTGCTGCGGCGGCGACTGCGCTGAGCGCCCCAAACTCCTGCACCCAAGAAATTCTACCTCTCTCTCCAGACTGGCTATGCTGAGAGCCCCAAACTCCTGCGCCCAAGAAATTCTACCTCTCTCCAGACTGGCTACGCTGAGCGCCCCAAAATCCTGCACCCAAGAAATTCTACCTCTCTCTCCAGACTGGCTATGCTGAGCGCCCCAAACTCTTGCACCCAAGAAATTCTACCTCTCTCCAGACTGGCTACGCTGAGCGCCCCAAACTCCTGCACCCAAGATATTCTACCCCTCTCCAGACTGGCTACACTGAGCGCCCCAAACTCCTGCACCCCAGAAATTCCACCTCTCTCCAGACTGGCTACGCTGAGCACCGCAAACTCCTGCACCCCAGAAATTCTACTCCTCTCTCCAGACTGGCTACGCTGAGCGCCCCAAACTCCTGCACCCAGGAAATTCTACTCCTCTCTCCAGACTGGGCGGGTTGAATCCCAGCTCCCTTTCCACAACCGAGTGGTTTTAAAAAAGGCTGAGCTTGTAGAGATTCCCAGGGAACGTGGAAGTTCCCAGATTTTACTGAGACCTCTGAGCTGTCCCACGCATCGTATTCCCTTTTATCCTTAAGTCCGTTTGACTTAGAAGGAAAGGGCTACACACAGAGAGCTCTGGACCCTAAACAAAACAAACCTGTTGACAAAAAAAAAAAAAAAAAGAAAAAAAAAACCTCCCAGAAATGAAAGAACGATGACAAGTGTGCAAAGAATTGGGAATTTTTAAATCGTCAACTAAAATGAACAAAAGGAGGCAGATGAATCAGAATTATAGCTCCTTCTGTTCCCTAAGCAAGAAATGAACGATGGTCCACCCCGCTCAGCCTGTCAACCCCTGACCTTTGACCTAGCTGCACGTCGACACGGAACGAGGAACTAACTGGGCGAGAGGAGGTGGCCGTGGACTGGGACCAACCACATGGAGCCTTGTCCCTGCCCCACAAGCCGCGTGCTGTGCTTTGCCAGGCTTGCAGGCCTTTCTCCCTTCCCCCCGCGACGCCGGGCTGGGGCCGGGGCCATGGGCCGCTCACCTCTCGGTGCACTCGTCGATGTTGTTCTCACAGTGGACTCCCTCGAAGCCCGCCGGGCACCTGCAGGTGTAGCTGTTGACGTAGTCGGAGCAGGTCCCGCCGTTCCGGCACGGTTCGCTCAGGCACTCATTCATGTCGGTCTGGCACTTGTCCCCCGTGAAGCCCGCAAGGCACAGGCAGGAGAACGCGTTCACCCCGTCTGCACAGGAGCCTCCGTTCTGGCAAGGATCTGAGCCATCGTCACACACGAGAGAGTTAGAGCCCGGAACGGCGGCGGCAACCTCACCCCGCCCGCGTGAAGGGGACCGAGCCCCACTGACAACAGGGACAGCTCTGACTTCTCTGCACTCGTACTTTTCCTTACGTCTTTTTGCCCCGACGCCTCCATGGATATGAAGTGAAAGCACTAACACCGGCTGGAGAGTCGAACCCTGTTCGGTCATCGGAACGAACCTCACATACACCACCGTTAACAGTTTTGCAAAATTAATAGTCAGAGGACTTTCATCGGTCTCCCGCAGATTTGCAAATCAAATCTGTGGCCCCAACACACAGAATCTCAGAAATGCCAGTCAAGACTTTCAAAAGTTGTGTGTGGTGGTGGCGTGGGTGGAACGGGGCAGGAAATACACTGATCAGCCCCTATGTGGATGGATCTTTCCTCTCCCCCTTCCCTTCTTTCCATCCTTCCTTCCTTTTCTAGTTTTGTTGTTTAGATTTAGGTAGAATTAGGAAACAAAGCTTTAAAAAAAATTTTAAGTATCACATAGCTCCATCTTAAAATGCCCTACACCTATACCAGTCAATCAACAAATTTTGAGCTGCCATCATGGCGCTGTCCATGGGCAATTTAGATGTCAATACAAATCAGAACAAAAAAAGGTAAGGTATAGCCCCTGCTCTTAAGGATCTTAAAATATAATTGCAAAGGCAGGTCAGAAACATTCAGAAAATAATGATAACTAAACATCAGGTGGGTACTGTAGTCACCATTTTAACAGAGGCATATTTGATATACCTTTTTTCACCTATTATGCTAATTTCATTCTGTGGCTTATCCATAATCTCTACTGGAACAACTATAAAAGTCATATTATCTCTTCTTATTCACAGGCATTTGTATCTAGGATATAAAAAACTCTTTCAAAAATAAGACGAGCGATCGAATTTTCAAACAGGCAGAAAATCTGAATAGACACTACACGAGGATACACAGCTGGCCAATAAGCACGTGAACATATACTCAACGTCGTCCACAGGGACACGCCAGCCAAACCACCGTGCAATGCCACGGGTGCCCACTAGAACGGCTAGAGTAAAAGTGGGGGCTCACGCCCAGTGTTCCTGAGGGCGTGGTTTAACTGAGCGTCTCCTACGATGCTGGTAGGAACGAAAATGGCATGACCACCATGGAAAACATCTGGTGAGTCTGTACGAAGTTATATCTACCACATAATTGCTCCAGCACCTAGAGATGTTCTCAGGAGAAATAAAATCGCATGCCCACACGGCCTCCTTCACAGCGGCTTTCCCTGTAATACCTGTAGTACGCCCGAAAACTGTAACAAAGCCAAATAAATGGCCTACTAGTGAGCTGGCTGTACACCCACACCACGGGGGACAAGTCCCCAGTGAAACAGAATGAGCTGTGAATACGTGAGTCTCAAACGATGCGCTGAATATGAGAGAGATCACACGCAGTCCCTCTCCCCCCAAAAAGTCTGTATTATAGGATTCTGTTTCTATAGAATCGTGAAAAATGCACACACACCTGTAGGGAAAGAGGTCGGTCCCTGGGCGTCTGGGACAGGGCTCGAGAGGTGAGCATACTTTTAGGAAGATGGATTTCTCATTATCTTTGCACGGATGGTTTCAGTCGTCTAAGTCAGAGCTCACTGAAGTGTGCACTTAAAATCTGCTTGTGTCATACGTGTTACTTGTACCTCAGCAGGTGCGCTATCATAGCACTGTCCCCCTTTGTCAGTGAGGCCACCGCCTCGGCTCCTACAGCCTCCCCCGAACCTCTCAGCATGCGGGCTTTAACGTCACTGACGTTGGGGACGCGGAACGGAGCCCGGCACGGCCAGTCCCAGTGCCGGGAGGGAGCCGCGTCCCCCGAGCTCACCTCTGCCCGCCCCCCCACCGGCCCCCACGCGCCCTCCCCGGCTGGGGGGGCGTGGCCGCTGCCGCCCAGCACACTCACTGGCGAGGCAGTCGTCGATGTCCTCCTCGCAGTCCAGGCCGCTGAAGCCGGGGGGACACTCGCACACGTAGCCGCCCTGGGTGTTGTGGCAGAGCCCGTGGTTCATGCAGGGCTTGGAGACGCACTCGTCGACGTCCACCGTGCACCGCTGACCTGCAAGCACAGGGGCAGTGGATCGGGCTTAGGGGGCTGATTCCCACGGGAGTCTGTGTGGGGTGCAGGGGGCCCCTCCAAGCTGCTCTGGGAAGTCCCTCAGGCTGCTGAGGCCCTGGCCAGCGTCTTCCCAGGTGCTCAAGTTCCCCGGACGACATCACAGCTTCAGACTCGGGTTGGAGTGCTGCGGCCACTAGGGGGCGCCACACACACACACACACACACACACACACACACACACACACACACACGCACACTCACACACACACGCACACATGCGCACACGCGCACACGCGCACACACGCAAAAGGGAATCTTCCCCCGCCCAGCTAGCCGCTCCTGCACGGACAAAGGGGCCGGCCTGCCTCAGAGGACCTGGGTGTCCCCGGCCACCTGATGACCCGGTGACCCCCTTGTCCAGAACTTTCCGTCTCTCCACTCCCGTGCGGTTACTTACCTTGCCAGCCAGGAGCGCACAGGCAGGTGTAACTCTCAAAATTTGGTGCCTCTTTGCAAACGGCGGCGTTCTCACAAGGGTTGGGGGTGCAGGGAGCCAGCACCGTCTGACAGTTCCTGCCTGTAAGGCAAGCGGCAGAGTTCACGACTGACAACGGGCCACGGAGACGGAAATGTCCCCAAACCCTACACCGACCGACCGCGAGCCTGAAGGATCTGAGGTTCAGAGCCTGGGGATCTGAGGCAGGGAGGCCTGGTCGTGACCTGTGACCTGGCCGCGACCTGGCTGTGACCTGCACGGCCCCTCCGAGCATCCACTCCATATCAGTGAAGCGCAAACCAGAACGAGCGTAACTCACTCACAGAGAGAGGCTTTGTAAGGGTTAAATGAAAACGTGCTCACGACGTCCTCATTAGCACAGAGCCTGTTCACCCGCTGGGATGTTGTCATCTTCACACTGGGGACATGCACTCGGACACCCGCATCGACCAGCAGCGACAGTTTCTGCGTCTCCACAGCTAAGACCCAGCTACGCGGCGGCCCAGCCACACGGACCCCCTTCATGCGAGCGGGGGAAGCAATGACACACCTCTTACACCCCACGACCCCTGCCGGGCTGTCCCAGAATGCAGCGGGGCTGGTCTGAGGCCATCGGGGTGGGAAACAGCGACTAACTCTGACTGCCCAGTGACGAGTCTCCTTATACTGACACTAGCAATAAGATGTTGGCATTCGCCGCCAACATCTACTGGCTTCGTCTGCTGAACACAAGCTTCCAGCAAAAAAAGAGAGAATGCTTTAATTAAAACGGAGATGGGGTTGTTTTAAAAGTCAAGTTACACCTAGCTGAATTTGATTTTTCGTCTTAAAATTCTGTATTCAGAAAGAAAAAGATTGCCACAAATTTTGACCAATATCCATAACCAGTCTTTTAGCGTGTCTGGTCAGGACGCTGGGTTATGAGGTGATGCTGCTTAGTTCCCTCCGGGGCCAGACCCAAAGGCACCTAGAATGCTTAGCTATCCCTCAACACCAAAAGTTTAACCTGCAGAGGCTGTCGGTCTGATAGAACTTCTCAAAGTTCACATGTAGTAAGTTCTTTTCTTGGGATGCTAATCGGAAGAAAAACGGACAGCCAGAATACCGTCAAAAATTCTTATAGTGTCTGAATAGCGAGAAGACAAAGTAAATGCTTTGGAGATGAGCTGTACACGCAGGTGGCACTCGGGAAGGCCGTGCCAGGCCCCGCAGGGCGGCACCGGCTTCCAGCTCCCTCAGTCTCCACGCTGGACGGGAGACCATCGTCTCAACACCAACGAACGTGATCAGCGCTGTCACTACGGAAGGCTGCGGTGCAGACCGCGTGTGTGGACCTCTGTGAACTGTGACCTCCCCGGCCAGGCCGGCTGGGCTCACTTTCCCTCCACGAACAGGGGCAGGGGTCAGGATGCCACATCAAGTCTCCCGTGCTTCTGGCCACCGTCCCTCTCCACCACTTGGAGTCACTCCTGACTGCTAATGCGAACAGCCCAGCACCCCAGGAAGGGGGGGGGGCCCGGCATGCTGCACACGGAGGGGACATGCAAAGCCCTCGTCCACGTTTCTGTCCCGTTCCCCCCCACCCCAGACGAGAAGGAAGGACGAGGAGGAGGTACACACGCCACACGGGTACAGCCAGCCGCGAGCCGGCAGCAGTGCGAGGCAGCGCACACAGAAACGTCCACACACGGTCCTCACGCAGCACCTGATGCTCGGAACGCCCGCGGGCGGCCCCCAGGGCTCCGTGCGCGCCGGCCATCCAGGGCGGCACCACTCCGGGGGACACGCAGTGGGACCGGACGCGGGGAGAAGAGTGGGGGTCAAGTGGACGAGCTTCGGATCCAGAGAGGCCTGGGGCAAACCCCAGGCCGACCGACTGCTCCCCGCGGGCACGCAGCCCGTCTGCCTCTGTCTGCCTCAGCTTCCTCCTGCGTACGGCGGTGGAAGGGACTTCCACTCTGGAAATCCTGTGAGCGCCAGGGAAGAACCCCAAGTGGATGCGACACCCGGCACGAAGCCGACTGCCCATTCTGGGCGGGCCACGGAGGCCCTGGGCTCCTCCCAACAGCGGCCAAAACCGTCAAGCTACGCGTCAGCTCGGGCCACACAGAATTAACTGAAAATGTGGGAACCTCGACGGACAGAGAAGGCAAACGAGCTCCCCTAGGCTGGCATCGAGGGACTCCGCTGATTTGTCACAGCTCCGGATGGGCGGGGGGAGGGAGGTGGGGACAGGGGACCAGGGAGCGACTCCACAGGCAGCGCCACCGCCCCACAGAGCCCGTCCCCGCGTCCTCCAGGTCTGGACTGACAGGGCGGGCGGGAGCGAGTGTCGGCGCTGGCCCCTCCCCTGCAGCGCTCACCTGTGTAGGGCAGCGCGCAGTGGCAAGTGTAGCCGCTTATGTCATCGAAGCAGGTCCCTTGGTTCAGACACGGATTGGAAGCGCATTCGTTGATATTCACCTGACAGTTGTAGCCTGTGGACAGAAACGGGGGGGAAAAACCAAAACCAGTGAATCGATCTGCAGCCTCCTCCTTATCTCGGTGACTAAGCAACCCTTTCGGCAGCAGGCCTGAATGAAACACCTCGGAAACCGCGTTTGTTTCCACTGGAACACCTGTTCATTCCTTTCCGTGCCAAGTCCCCGACACATGTAAAGCCTGTCAGTAAAGGACAGTGTTTAATTGATGAAAATGATGAATGGAAGAACGATACAGTCTAATAGCCTGAAAGACTAACACATCTCCAAGTACAGCATGAGTAATTTCTCGATAATGGGCTAAGATGTTCACTGAGGATACAAATCTGCTGCTATATGTACATTTAAGCTCCTTCTACACAAAGCCTCTGGCCAGGTATTAAAAAGGGGGCGTAAGTTATCGGGGGACAGCACGTTGAGTCCATCAGCCAAAGCCCCCGAGCCGTGCGCCCGAGTTATCGGGGGACAGCACGTTGAGTCCATCAGCCAAAGCCCCTGAGCCGTGTGCCCGCTTTCAGAAGCAGAGCCTCGGCCGCGGGCCTGCCAGCGCCTCCCGACACCGCCAAGGGCTGTCCCCCGACCCAGGACGTGGACTCGGCCCCGCTAAGAGGACGAGGAAAGCGAAAAGCCACTAGCGGGGCTGGGACGGCACCCCAACGTCACACAGCTCTGTGTCTTCCGTGGGGCCTGCCCGGCACGCGGCTGCACGATGGAGGGATGGAGGGACCAGGGCAGCGGGAAGACCAGGCCCGGGAGAGTGGACGTCTGGCCGCTCAGCGGCCACCTGACTGCGACCGGACGTCCGGAGTTGTGTTTTGTGTGTTCATCAGCGAGCACGTCTCTCAGTGAGATAAAGAAATTAAAGTGCTTTTACATCTCTCAGTTTCATTGCCAGTGTAATCTACTGGTAAATGAATAACGAAAATACAGTTTCGGAAATTTCTCAAGTAATCGAACAGAGTGACTCCGAAACACACGGATGATTCACAGTCACCTGGCCTGATGTGTGAGGAGGCGCGGCGGTGTGAATGGTTTACCCACACAGTGCGCTCTCGCGAGTTTCCAGGAGAAGATCGATGGTGGAAATACAACAGCGATAACTCAAAAAATGATTTTCCACAGAACCCGCCACTGTGCGCTTTTCCCAGAGGGCCAGGGACGACGGAATGCCTACGAACACCTCGCTGTGTGTGAGAACGTGCTGTGTGGGAGGGTTGTGAGCACACCGATTCCTCCATGATGTCAGTGCTATCAACATGACACTGAGACACTATTTTCATTCCACTGCCACTATCTTTTGAGTTATCATAAAACCAAACTTGCGCCAAGCGGCTGACAGGGAGAGAACGCCTGTCCGAAGCTGAGCACGTAAAGTCCTCGCCGCTCACCTGAAACGCTACTGTGTCAGCAGCTCGCCTGCCTCCCTGCGAGGCTGAAAGCAGCATCTCTATCTGCTATGTTTTCATGCCCCCAAGTGCCTTGTAAAGAGTAGGCGCTCCAAGCGTGTTTGCTACGTGAATAAATGGGGAGAAAAGAGAAAGGAAAAACCGGCAAGCAGTGTGTGACTGCAAAAGAGCGGAGAAGGCAGATGGAAATAGCATCTCTGTCCTCACCTTTAAAGCCCTTCTTGCAGGCACACCTGTATCCGTTCACCAGATTGTCGCACGTGCCTCCGTTCTGGCATGGGTTTGAAAGACATTCATTTCTGTCCACTTCGCAGTTGACGCCAACCCAGCCTGCATCACACAGGCACTTGTATCTGAAAGACAAAATGATTTGCGACGGGGGATGAAATGCACGGTCGCGTCAGAGCTGACGTACGGGACTTGGTGAAGAAACGGGAGACAGCAACGCGTGGGCAAATGCATCTCGCTTCTACTCTTCTAGGGACCAACATGTGGATCGCCATGGACGCGGGGTGCATCACGTGGGCCCGACCGGAGTGTCTGGTAAATGGACCTTCGGGGGGCTTTCCTGGTTCACGAAGATGCTAGAGAAATTAACTAATTAAAGTGAGCTTTCATATGTAAAGAGTGGCTGGCACACAACAGTGGGCTGATCTGAAAGACACATTTACGTGGATAAAAATCTGGTCAGCTTCTTTTCTTACATATGAAACTAAAGTAAAGCGAACCTTAGGATCGATTATTTCTGATGCAGAACAGACAACCAGGAAGCAGGTTGGTATCGGAGACGCTAAGCTACTGCAAAGATCTCCTGACCTCCTGAGATGCTTTGTTCTGACCCGAAATCCTGCCCCAGAAAGCACCTGGGACTGAGCAAGAAGGATGTTTACAATGAAGGTGTTTAAAATGTATGTACATTAGCACTTAGCACGTAGTATCAAGAGAGAGCCCCCTTTTCTGGAGAGCCCTCAGAAAAACGTGGGAAGGTTGGGATGCTTTGAAGGCTGCCGTACTCTGAAACATAAATACTGAGGGAATTTTCTTGGAAATAACTTGATTTCCCATTTGCCTTTTAATACACTGTTCCTTCTTTCTTCACCTGTTGTTAAGAATGGCAACTGGCAATGCCCAGAGCCCCATCGAGAGTATAAGACTAGCTCGTGGAACTTAATGTCACACTCTGTGACTCTAGAACATGACCTACCAGCACAACACTGAACGCTATGGGGCTTGCAAACTGCAGATGTATGATCGGGGCCACGTTAGCTGAGACCAACGCTACTTCTGTGGCACAGACTGGCATTCTTAATACAACAGAGGTGAGCTTCTTTTAAGCAGGGGGAAAAATAATCAAAGAGAATCATCCCTCAGAACTCAATGTTTCAATAAGAATTAAAAGCACAATTGCCAAAGACTCATGAAACAACACCGGATTCCTCCCACGTGCTGAGGAAGTCCACCTGAGGGAAACGTGCCTCCCTATTGCCCACCTGCTCACGGAAGGCAGGGAACAAGGGACGATGCAGAAGGCTAGGACGCAGGCTGCCAAGTCTTAGCTCGGGCCCTGACTGACTTCCACAGGGTGTGGCCGGGGCCTACACCCAACTCACCGGACCAGTTCAGTGAGAAGCTATTAAGGCTCGGCGGTACTCACCCACTGAGGCCCCCGGTGCAGTTCCCGTGGATGCAGGGATTGCTCAGGCACTCGTTCACCTGTGAGTAGCAGCTGGGGTGATGGGGCCCCTCGGGGCATATGCAGCGGAAGCCATTCATGTTGTTGATGCATGTCGCACCCTTGCGACAGGGATTGGAGGCGCACTCATCGATGTCAATGTTACATCTCTGCCCTGGAGAGAAGGGGGACAGTTCTTGTCAAGTCCAAAATGCCCACTCTGTATCAGAACCGTGAGACACCGTCATCTGCACAGGCTTAACAACAATGCCTTGGGCACCGAACGTCAAGATTTAAGGAATAAGACACCCCGAAACTCTCAGTGCCATGAGAGGGAGGGGCAAACAGCACTGTCTTTTGATAATGAAGCAAAGTTAATAAAACGCGGGAATGGGGTTATATTGTTTCGATACATTTCTTCTGTACCCCATCTTAGAAATGGGAACACTCCAAGAGCGTTGAGAAAGAGAACATCAGACGTTATCAGAGTTGGCTGCTTTTCTTGATGCTGCTCTGAATACTCTCCAGGCAGCTTATCCTTCCCGGACAAGAAAGAGCTAATGGAGGTCATCACTACCAAATCAATATTACAAGAAATGTTAAAGGGATCTTTTTAAGAAGAAAAAAAATATCATAAATATAAATATGAATGGCAATAACTACATACCTATCAATAATTATTTTAAATGTAAATGGATTAAATGCTCCAACCAAAAGACAGGGTTGCTGAATGGATAAGGAAACAAGACCCATACATAAGCTGTTTAAAAAAAAGAGCCCGCTTCAGATCAAAAGACACACACACATTGCATGTAAAGGAATGGAAACAAATGTTTCCTGTAACGAGAAACGAACAAGAGCTGGGCTAGCAATACTTTTATCAGACAAAATAGAGCTTAAAACAAAGGCTATAACAAAAGACAGAGAAGGACATTTCATAATGATAAAGGGATCGATTCAAAAAGAAGATAAAACCCTTGTAAATATTTCTGCACCCAACATAGGAACACATTGATGGACATAAAGAAGGAGACTGACAGTAATACAATAATACTGAAATTGTAGAGGACTGTAACATCCCACTGACATCAATGGATAAATCATCCAGACAGAAAATCAACAAAGAAATGGTGGCCTTAAATGACACACTATACCAGGTGGATTTAACTGATATTTTTAAAACATTTCTCCTCAAAGCAGCAGAATATACATTCTTTTCAAGCGTACATGGAACATTTTTCAGAACAGACCACGTTAGGCCACAAAATAAGTCTCAATAAATTTAAAAAGACTGACATTATATCTGAGTATCTTCTCCAATCACAATGGTTTGAGACTAGAAATCAGTTACAAGAAGAAAACTGAAAAACACAAATATGGAGACTAAAAAAAACATGCTATTAAGCAATGAATGAATCAACAAAATCAAGAAAGAAATCAAAAGATACTTTGAGACAAATGAAGATGAAAACATAATGACACGCTCCAAAAAAAAAAACCTAAGGGACACAGCCAAAGTGGTTCTAAGAGGGAAATTCATAGTCATACAGGCCTATCTCAAGGAACAAGAAAAATCTCAAATAATCTAACCCTACACATAAAGAAACTGCAAAAAGGAATAACAATCAAAGCCTAAAGCGAGTAGAAGGAAATGAAGATCACAGCAGAAATAAACACATAGAATCTAAAAACATACAAACGATCAATGAAACCAAGAGCTGGTTCTTCAAAAAGATAAACAAAATCGATAACCCTTTAACTAAGACTCATCAAGAAAAAAAAGAGGACCCGAATAAACAAAATCAGAAATAAAAGAAAAGTGATAATTGACACCACAGAAATATAAAGGATCATTAAAAAAATACTACAAACAACCATAGGCCAACAAATTGGACAGTCTAGAAGAAGTGGATATATTCCTAGAAACATACAATCTTCCAAGACTGAGTCAGGAAGAAAAAGAAAATCTAAACAGACCAATAACTACTAACAAAATCAAATCAGTCATCAAAAAACTCCCAACAAACAAAAGTCCTGGACCGAATGGTTTCACAGATGAACTTTACCAAACATTCAAAGAAGCAATAACACCTACCCTCCTCAAACTATTCCAAAAAATGCAAGAGAAGAGAAGGCTCCTAAGCTCATGTTATATAAGGCCAGCAAACCCTAATTCCAAAACCAGGCAAAGACTTACAAAAAAAGGAAAATTATAGTTTGATATCCCTGATGAACATACATGCAAAATTCCTCAAAAAAAAAAAAAATGTAGCAAACCAAATTCAGCAATACATTAAAAAGGTCATACGCCATGATCAAGTGGGATTTATTCTTGGGATGTAAGGTTACCATGATATACCACATAAACAAAATGAAGGACAAAAATCCCATGCTCTTAAGAACAGAGGCAGAAAAAGCAGTCAACAGAATCCAGCATCCATCATGACAAAAACTCTCAGCAAAGTGGGAACAATAACTCAACACAATAAAGGCCATCTATGACAAACCCACAGTTAACATCATTCTCAACGGTGACAAGCCAAAAGCGTTTTCCTTAAGATCAGCAATGAGACAGGGACAATCACTTTCGTCAGGTATATTCAACACAGTATCGGAAGTCCTAGACATAGAGATGGACAACAGACACATGAAAAGATGCTCAATGTCAAAGATCAGAATGAAAATTAAAACCACAAGGAGATATCACGCCACACCTGTCAGGATAGTTGTCATCAATAAATCAAAACACAACAGGTGTTGGCGAGGCTGTGGAGAAAAGGGAACCCTCATGCCCTGTTGGCGGGGTTGCAAAAGCGTGCAGCCACTAGAAAAAAATGATGAAGGTTCCTCAAAAAATTAAAAATAGAACTACCTCATGACCCAGCAATTGCACTTCTGGGCATTTAACTGAAGGAATCCAAAACAATAACTCAAAAAGATATATGCACCCCTCTGTTCACTGCAGCATTATTTACAATAGTCAAGATATGGAAGCAACCTAAGTGTCCATCAACAGATGACTAGATAAAGAAGAGGTGGTATATCCATACAATGGAATATTACTCAGCCATAAAAAAGATTGATATCTTACTATTTGTGGCAACATGGATGGACCTAGAGGATATTATGCTAAGTGAAATAAGTTAGAGAAAGGTAAGTATTGCATAATTTCACTTACATGAGGAATCTAAGGAACAAAACAAACAAAACAGAAAGAGACTCATAGATACAGGAACAAGCGAGTGGTTGGGAGATGGGACGGGGTTGGGGGCCGGGTGAAAAGGTGGAGGGATTAAGAAGTACAAACAGGCAGTTTCGAAATGGTCATGGGGAATACAGTCAGCAATATCACGAGATTACTGGGGGGGATCACTTCATAAATTTATAATATAAATGTCTAACCTTCGTGCCGTATACCTGAAACTAACATAATATTGAATGTCAATTGTAATTAAAAAATAAAAATGAAAAGAAGCTTTTTTTTATCGCTATTTTCAACTTCTTTACCACAAACTCATATTTTCAGTTAGTCAATCTCTTCATCTCTACATGTGGTAAATCTCAATTAACCGGAATGCTTGGTGAATGGACTAATAATTGAATGATGAATCTGGTTAAAAAGAAAAGCCGTTTCCGTTCCTTCTCAGAGTTGTATGGACCCATTTTCTGCTTCAGGAAGCAGAGTGCTGTAAATATGATTTTGACTGTGCTCTGATAATGGAGAAAACAACTCTCAGCGTCTTTCACTCTCCACGAGCGGGTCTCAAACTTTAATATGCAAAAAAGAGCTGTTTAAAGTACTTGTTTACAAGGAGACTCTTAGGCCCATCACCAGGGGCTGTGATAGGCAGGGTCTAGACCACATTTTAAATAACACAGGTGGTTCAAATACTATAGTTTGAGAAACTCTGACGTAGACAGTTATTAGTTTATTGTCACGTAATAGTATAAATGCTCAGAATATATGAAATTGAAGTATATGTTCTCCTAAACCACGCCCAAAATTGCACTTTGAAAAAATATCTGCTACAATCTAGACATTTATTGCTTTAAGCTGAAAAGAGTGCCAATTATGAGTTTGCTTTGTTAAATTCTGAATAACTGAGATTTAATTATATAGTCCAAAGTGATATAAAATTTAAAAATAACCCATCATTCTCTACATGAGTGGCATCGAGTGACTGCTATGAAGAAATTTTATACATTTCAAAGAATACAATGTTCTGACTCAGATAAAAACATGCATTTTTTATTGAAGAAAGAGTAACCCTGTATTTAAACAGGAAATTCCAAATGAAATAGATACACACCCCTCTAAAGTATGGGTATTAACATTTTTCCACCCTCTGTCACTCTCTACACCATGATTGGTGGTTCTTGTGGTGAAGACCATAATCTGACAGTGGCTGCTGTTTTCCTCTTCAATGTTTTATTAATAACTTATTTTAAAATAACTACTTCCTCAGCCTCAGCCTCTGACTGTTTCAGATGCCTGCCACTGGCACTAACGCAGGAGCCGAAATCTTCAACAGCCTGCGACACGGTGGAGACGAGAGGAAAAAGCCTTCTCCATTTCGTCCTTTTCTGGAAGCACCTTCCCAGAAGCCACTCCTCCCAAGTGTTCTTCGTTTGCTTTTAATAAAACTCTTTCCAGAATCGATGTGGAAGCCGTCTTTAGTGGAGAGGATTAAATGCCTTCATGGGCAGGCCACCGTGAGGACCGACAGCTGGTGCGCTGTCTCGGTCCCGCCAGCATCGGAAACGCCAGCACGAGGCTTTGCGCCTTGCTGGGCTCGGTAACCACTGCAGGAGAAGCAGACCGATGGTTCTCACCTCGTAGGGACTCAGCGTGTTCGCGGCGAGTGAAATCACGGCGCTGTTGAGAGTCCAGGGTTGGATTCAGAAGTCCCGTATTCGAGTTCTAGTCACTCATTTGGCTACATTTCCTTTGTGCCAGATGCTGGCTTAAAAAAAAACAGTGCTTTGGGGGATGTCCCTGCCTTCTGGGAACTCAGTCCCAGCCGTGCGACGCCCTGGCTTATAACAAGACACACCAAGCTCTGTCTCAGTTGCAGTATTTGTTAAACGGGATATTAAAACTTCCCTCTTCACTTCTGTTAACTTTTTTACTGAGATATAACTGATATATATATAACCTTGTGTACGTTTAAGGTTCGATACATTTCTATATTGCAATATGATTACATCACAGCATTAGCTAACGCCTCTATCAGTTACCATTTCTTTTTTTTGTGGTGAGAACAATTAAGACTCACTTTCTTAGCAACTTTGATGTTTATAATGTAGCACTGTTGACTAAGATTACAATGTCGTGCATTTAGATCTCCAGAACTTATCTAGAAGTTGCAAGTTTGTATCCTAAACAACATCCCCCTCAACTCCACCACCCGCTTCCCCAGGCCCCGTAACCACTATTCTACTCTATTTTAACGAGTTCAGCTTTTTTCCACATAAGGGACAGCATACAGTATGTGTTTCTCTTTCTGACTCATCTCACTCAGTATGATGTCCTAAAGGTCTATTCGTGGTGTCACGAACGGCTGCATTTTCTTCTTTCCCACAGATGGATAACATTCCACGGTCCCTATACATATGTGTACATACACATACACACACACACGTCTTCTTCATCCTTCATCCACTGATGGACGCTGCCTTCTGGGAACTTGGTCTTTAGGTGGTTCCCGTATCTCAGCTACAGTGAACAATGCTGCCAGGAACATGGATACTGATTTCTCGAGTACCTCCTCGAGATACTGATTTCAGTCCCTTCGGCTAACACTTTTGAGGAACTGCCATACTGTTTTCCATTACCCCACTTTACACCTCATCATCGGTGGTTCCCTTTTCTCTGCATCCTCGCCCACATTTACTGTATCTTACTTGGGAGATAACAGACTACCCATCCCATCAGGTGTGAGGTGACAGAGATCTCACTGTGGTTTTGATTTTCATCTCCCTGATGATTGCGATGCTGCTGATCATATGTCTACCGGCCATTCGTATGTCTTCTTTGGACAAATGTCTATTGAGCTCCTCTTTTTTTTTCCCCCCAAGATTCTAAACATTTATTTATGCATTTTTTTAATGTATGTACCTTGTTGATACTTTCTTCCAGTCTCTAGTCATTTTCTTATGTATGTAGTCTGGGTTCCTGATTACACTTTTGAAAACCTTTTTAGGATTATGGACTCGTTTGCTACGACATTTCCCACAATGCAATGCTCCCCATTACCCCTCGCTCTCAGCAGGGCACCTGTACGGGAGATGCCATCACTGGGGTAAGGGCCAGAGAACCAACACGTAACTGCATGCTCAACATCTAAAAATTTGGAATTCCTAAACATTGATGCTTTACTACTAATTAGGAACTATTTTAAGAGATTTAGAGAGAGAAGAGATTATAAAAATTCATGTGTAAGTTTTCTATTGCATTTTGGTGGTTTTATATAGTTTATATAACCTGTCACATAGGTTTAGCGATACTGGTGGATTGGTCACTCATGCATAGCTTTCTAAATGCTATTTGAAAATCATTCGAGTTTCGTAGATTGTGCAGCTTTCAAAACTTCACCTGTTTCAGATCATGTTGAATTCTTAAATACAAACTGATTTACAGCTTAAAAATACAATGAGTCTGAGGTTCAATCAGGTAGCCCCGAGAGTTACAGTGGGCATCTCCAGTATCTCTACCTGGAAATCACTGTCTAATACTATTTTCTAAAATTATGTTTAGCTACTACTGCCTCTTGTGTTTCTTAAGTTGAGGCATACATGACTCATACCATTATATTAGTTTCAGGCATACGGCACGATGATTTGCTATTTGAACCTATTGCAAAAAGACCACCGTAATTCTCGTCAATATCTGTCACCATGCGTAGTTACATCTTTGTTCTTGTCCTATATATGCCCATGTTTAATTAAATTATGTGTTTCTTTGCTTTTAAGTCAGATGAGTTCCCCATATATTTTGGATATCGACCCCTTGTCATATATATTATTTGTCAATATTGTCTCGTTATGTAGGTTGCCTTTCAACTGACTGTTGCCTTTGCTGTTAAGTTTTATGTGGTCCCACTGGTTTGCTTTTGCTGGCTGTGCTTTTCGTTTCTCATCCAACCTGTCTACTTCTATGGATGGCAGGAGAAGTCAGACAATAACGGATACGAAGGTAAAACTGAAAAAGTAGCTCCCAAAACTGAAAAGTCGATTTTAGAGGGACCACATGATGTCTCACTTTTCTCCATCAGTAAGTATAGAGAGGTCCGAGAAAAACAGAGAAGTTAGTCTTAAAAAAGTCTCCCTTAATTTGTCAAAACTGTCACTAAGATGGTTTTTTTTAAAAAAAGTTATTTAAAAAGTAGTATTAAAATAAAACAAAGGAAAGAATGAAACAGCTCACATTCACAGCCCATGAGCATATGGGCTGTGATATTTTCAGCAGCGGCTTAAAAAATTAAAAAAATTAAAAAAAAAGAAAAAAAGCAGACACAGAAAACAGTTCCAAGAACAGGGCACCACCCAGTAACCAAAACATTCCATTTCTTGCTTATGTAGTTTCAAGCTACACCTTCGGTTTATTTCAGAATATTTTTAGCCTATGTCCTGCCCTCCTTGACCTTCCTGGCTTGCCAAATGCTAAAAAGAGAGAGAATATGGTTCACTGGCATTTCAAAACAAAAGTCCAGCCTCAGGCTGACATGTCCAAATGCAGCCACGGCCAGCCCCATCGAGGCTGCCTGGTGAGGCCGGGACCAGCACGGGTCCGGGCAGCAGCTGCCTGCAGTGGCCTCCTGCTCACTGTGCCCTGATGATGGCCCTACCTGTCCAGGCTGCGGTGGCCTCCTGCCCGCCGTGCTCTGATGATGGTCCTACCTGTCCAGGCTGTGGGGTTCTCCTGCCTGCCGTGCCCTGATGACGGCCCTACCTGTCTGGGCTCTGGTTTCTCGCCACTGCCGTGAGAACGGTAACGGGAGTGACGAGTGAATGCAATTAGGCACTTCATTCAGTGCTGAGCTCAAAGCAAGTCCTTAATAAATGGAGGTGATCCTTTTGCTACCACCCACGTAACAACGTGCACCTCACGTCCTCCCTGGGGGGACTTCCTATGGATCCAGCGGGCGGTCGCTGGATCCTGGAGTAAACAGTGAGTTTCAGGACACACGGGGGCCCTGGCTCCTGCCAGCAGCGCTGGGCACTGACCCCGAGCACTGTTGCCACACCTGTCTCCCGAGGGACCGACCTCCCACTGACCAGGGGTCACAGCGGCCTGTGTGGGCCGGGCACTCCTCTCTCACACCCGCCATGACACGAGGAGGACAGCGGATCGTGAGACACAGAGGAGCACTGAGACCCGCGTGAGTGACAGGCGGACGGTCACGGGGCTCCGACTGCCTCTGACCCCACGGTTTGGCCAGTTCTGCAGGGAGCGCCGCGTCCACACGGCATTGTTACACAGTAACGTCACATGTCAGTGCCCCCGGTGTGTGGCACCATCTAGACAAAACAGGATAGGCCAGTTCATGCCCTCTGGGCGCCTCTATCGGACGGGTGTGTACGGGGCCACGGCACCTTTTCTTCCGGAGGGTAAAAGACAGAGGTGATGCCATGAACTAACAAGAGGGAGAAGGTGTGTGCACAACTGTGGGAGATGCGTGCACACGTGTACTTGGGGGAGATTGTGCACATGTGTGTATATGCAGGAGATGCATGCACACGTGTGCCTGGGGGAGATGCGTGCACATGTGTGTGTGTGTGTGAGATGTGTATACATGGGTATGTGGGAGATGTGTGCACATGTGTGTGTGGGAGTTATGTGTACATGTGTAGGTGCAGGAGATGAATGCACATGTGTGGGGGAGATGTGTGCACATGTGTGTATGTGCAGGAGATGCATGCACATGTGTGTGTGGGAGATGTGTGCACATGTGTGGGAGATGTGTGTACACATGTGTATGTGCAGGAGATGCATGCACATGTGTGTGGGGGGAGATGTGTGCACATGTGTGTATGTGCAGGAGATGTGTGTACACATGTGTATGTGCAGGAGATGCATGCACACGTGTGGGGGGGGAGTGTGTGCACATGTGTGTATGTGCAGGAGATGTGTGTACACATGTGTACATGTGTATGTGCAGGAGATGCGTGCACACGTTTGTGCGTGGGGGATGCTCTGGCTGCTTCTAAGAGGAATTACACCCAACTTTATTTTAAGCATTTACTTCCTTTCTCCTGGGGAGAAAATGTCTCACTTGAGCTAGTCAAATTAGGTCGGTCTTCTCAAGGGCTGGCCTCGTCCAACCAGTTCCCACCAGATGAAGTTCTCATAATAAAAAGCATTTAGTTTTTTCACAGAATTTCACCCTGACGATGCCTTTACGGACGGCACTGGCTCTAAAGGCGGCTTGGGAACTTTACAACTCAGGCATGGTGACAGACACTCACAGTCTGACCAGAAATGCTTCTAAGGTAGCTACACACACACACACGCTCTGAAAACCTTAACTACTGGAAGTTTCGTGTTATAGTTCAGGGCAGGCCCGTAGGGAGAGAACTGGGCCAGAGAGGCACAGAGACAAACGTCTCCCCTTCCAGGGGACAAAGGAACGGGAAACGTCGGAAAAGTGGCTCCCCTTCGGACGCCCTTCCCCTAGTGTGACGGGGCTGGCGGGGGCCCTCCCCGCGGGAAGGAGCGCTCGTTACCTGTGAAGCCCGGGGAGCAGACGCAGCTGTAGCGGTTAACTCCGTCCATGCAGACCCCGTGGACGCAGGGGTTACTGGCGCAGTCATCAAAGTTGATCTCACAGTTGACACCTGCAAAGGTGACAGCGGAGAGAAACCACGTGATGATGTGACCGCTGAAACACCGACGGTGTCTGCTGGTGACGCCAGGTGTCACACCCAGAGCATCCACCAGCCCCCGACAGAGCCTAACACGGTCCTCAGACCCTGGCGGAGGGTCGTGATGAGCTCAGAGGACCTCACCCATCGTATGGAGCCACCATCTGCCCGTTTCATGCTGGCATTGGCACTGCTGCTGCGAACGCCCAGGGTGGGGTGGGGGGTGGGGAGGTGGGGTGCACGGCCGGCATCATGGCGGGAATCCAGGCAGCGGCACCAGAGTGCAGCGGTGGTCACTTCACCCCCACGCGCACACGGTACAGACCAGAGGGACAGTTTTGCTCATGGACGACGTCGGTGAGGAAGTCAGAATGACTAACGTTATGGTTTTGTCAAAAGCATTAACTTCCTCACTTTGTCGCATCTTGATCCCTGCGCGTGCCTCAGCTGGTCTGCGTGACGAAATGGGAAGCACACAGAACGTGATTCTGTGGCCTCCCAGGCCCGGAGCTGACCCTGGGAACCGCAGCCGGGCGACTGGGCTCTGAACGCAAACGGCTGCTCTCTTCATGGAATCCCATCTTAATCGTAAGAACGCCGGACAAACCAGGGCTGTTCAGGCCCACATACGGGGCTCACGTTAAGTGAGAGATGCAAACCTGCCATTTCGAGTAAAACAACTGGGCACTGTGCTCCAAAGATCCAACGGAAAGGAAGCTTTCACATGGAAATCAAAATTTTGGAACCTGTATGCACCACCATAAGCTTGAAACTGACAGCTGCTGTTCTGGTCTAAAGCTCAGGAGAAATCGTAAAGCGCCTTCCTCCAGGTCTGTGCCCGGAGAATTGCAGAGTCTGGCTTTGGTGATAAGGGTTTAGTAGAACATATAGTTAAATACATGGCAGGGATATCCCAATTATACTGTTGCCATTATTTTACGAAAATATTCATGATGTTTCATTTTTTATTTACCACGAATTTGGTGATGCTTTTCAGGTATCGGAGAAGAATACCGTGGTGGTTTAAAAAGTCTGAAAATAAAGCCTGGTTCTAAGAACCATAAACTAGCCAACAAAACTTCCCTGACGAAAATGCCCTAATTTGTATTCACTCGCACTTTGTGTTAATATTAATAACATGACATTAAAATGTGTTGAGCTATTGTGTGCAAACTACTCTGCCTCCCACTTTCCACAGCTTGTCCCTCCACGTCTCACTCAGCTGCCAGACCGAGTGGCACTGCCCCATTTCATCACGAGCCACACGATGAAGGCCGCCCAGCTGGGATGCGACCCCAGCTCTCTGGACTCCAGATCTGTCACCACCAGAGCGGTCGCCCTGTGAGGAACGAGGCTTCACTGGCCACACAAGAGTCGAAAGTCCCCACACTCCTCGTCTATATACGAGTGTCCGACCCCCCATCCACCCCGCTTCTGCCAAGCAGGCCCTGGAAAGCCAGGGCAGCCATGGTGGTGGCTCCACCCTCAAGGTTATATTTTAACTGAGCAGGAACAGACACCCAGCCCAAGCCGGGCCACTGAGCTTTTCCCACTGGAATGTGGCGATACGAACCAGGGGACCTCAGGTCTGCAAACAGCCCTGGTCCTCGTTCCTGCAAAGCCTTACTGTTCAAAACTCGCCTGAAATCCATAAGACGCTTCTTGTGCTTTCACTAAATTCTATTTGTTTTATAGCTATTGTTCAGGTGTTCGTTAAGAATTCTTTAAGCTAGTCAAGTTGGATTCTGACTTGAAACCAACCAAAAAAAACTTAAAACAATTTTCTGTCTCAAGATTAGAGGAGGGCATCAGAAACATCAGAAGTGGTTCTGGCGAGTACGTCTCGCGGTGAGAAGCCACGGCTGCAGTCAGCACACCGTGAATCATCCCTTCTTATCTACACACTCGTCCAAACCCCACCTCCCAGCTGAGGACCCCACCACGGATGGGTCGCGCCATCTCCCTCGAGAACTCAGGGCCTATTCATACTGACTGAACAGTCTCACCCTGGCCCCCTGACCTCAACGCCCGGCCCCTCGCCCCCACTACAGAATTTCCTTCCGCTGCCTGCCTCTCTTTGCTTTCATTCTCCCGACAGCCACAGCAATCGACCTGGCCGTTTTCTGGGGGAGTCGGGGTCTCCTTTCTCCATGCAGCCTGCACGCCACTCATACATAGGTACTCCTTGCCTTTCCCAGTGACAGCCACTCACTCACACCTTGCCTTCCTCACTGTCCTCCCCCAGGGGATGCACCTGACACCTCCCGGTGTAATGATACAATTGCAGGTGGCTTGAGCCACTGCACACCCAGGGTTCCAGCGCCCTCGTCCCAGCGGGAGAGGCGGCTCGGCCTACGGCAGCCCCGTCCCCCCTGCCCCCCATTCTGAAGGCTCCCATTCAACTGCTTGTAAATCTCTCACATTTCTTTGCGTCCCGCAATGTCTCATGTCTGGGGACCAGCCCGGAAGCAAATTGCTTTTGGAAGGTTTCACAAAGATCCATTCAGGCGTCTTAGTGAGTTATCTCAACGGGCAGGGGGCGGGCATTCTCGGCTGTGAAGGCATGGGATGTTTTCCATATGCCTGAGCGACTCAGAAAGGACCTTGTTTTCAAACTTGGCATGTTCGAGGTCCTGGATGAACACCAGGGCCTCTGACGAGGCTGGAGGAGTGGATCTGGAAATCACGGCATGGACCGAGGGTAGCTCCCCGCCCTCCCCAACCCACCTCTGCCCCCGACCTAGGCCGTTCTCCTGAATTCGAGAATGAGCTCCCTCCCTCCCTCCCTCCCTCCCGTGTATCGCCATGCCCCCACTCCAACAAAGGCTGACACTAGTTAATATTCCACGGATATGTTTTCCTTTGATCTGGGACACTTCTCTGTCCATTAACCACAGTTGGGACCATAATTATTCCTCGGAGAAGTAAAACAGAACCCAGCGAAACCTGTGAAATGCTGCTGCCTGGGAAAATCGTTGGACGCCCCCCGACCCCCCGCCCCAGGCCCCAGGCCCCCGTAAGCAGCAGCACGCCTCAGAGCGAACAGACCATCATCATCATTCAGCCCGAGTCGGGGGCCGCGGTGAGCTCGGCGGACAGAGCCAGCTCCGCATCCTAATCAGCCTCCCGTCTCTCCTCGCCCTCGTCCTCCCTCCCGAACGCCCCAGCCCATCGGGGACAAATGGTGGAGGCAGAGGGTCCCATTCAGGATACTGGACTCTGACACAGAGAAAACGCGCTGGACGACAGGCTGGGGGTGGCAGGGTGTGCGGGTCGGGGGGAGGGTGGCCAGCTTCACCCGTCTGCGTGTGGTGCAGGTGAAAAAAAAATTAAAAAGCAACAACATCCAGCTGCAGAAGCAGGAGGGTTTCCAACGTTAAAAGCTCATGTCAGCTCTTCCGACGTGGTGTGTGCTCCTTGGACGGAGCACACACCACAAGGTCGCCAGCCTTGTGAAGCTGGCGGCCCTCCTTTCTCTCCCGGGGAGAGCCATCTATCTCCCCCTGAGATGCTTCGGGCCGTGGCTTTGGCCGTGCTTCTCAGAAAAAAAAAAATAAATAAAACCAGACTCTTCCCTAGGGGTCTGAGTGTTGGCCGCGGGGGCCTGACCATCGCGGGGGGTGGGGGGGGTGGACAGGGAGCGGGGGGCTGGGGACAGGGCGCTCACCCGACGTGCCCGGCTGGCAGTTGCACTGGTAGCCGTTCACCAGGTCGATGCAGCGGCCCTCGTGCAGGCAGGGCCCGCTGTGGCACTCGTCTATCTGGTCGCTGCAGATGGCGCCCATGTAGCCCGGGTTGCACACGCAGGTGTACGCGTCGATCCCGTCCTGGCACTGGCCGTGGTGGCAGGGGTCGGGGTCGCAGTTGTCGATGTTCTCCTCGCACAGCACGCCCGTGAACCCTGGGGGGAGGAGATTTCCCGCGCAGGCTCGAAACCGGGGCTGCCTGCCGCTGCACCCCCGACGCCCCGCGCGCCCTCCATGCCCCGCGCCCCCCCCCTCACGCCCCACAGGCATCGGGCAGGCGGGGGCAGAGGTCGGCCCCCGTGCGCAAGGCACACGCCTGGGCAGATGTGCCTAATGTCAAGTTCTTCGAACCGAGTCTGCGAAATTCAAATACGTTTTCCTAAGTAAACGATCCATGGTGTCCTAGAGATGCGTTAACTGCCTCTCCTTTCCCTACGTATTTCTCCTCTTTAAGTTGCCTCTAGACTGGCCCCTGCCCTCGCCCCACATACCCTTCCAACGGTTTCATGGCCCGTGTCTTCCTCATTCTGACTCTGGAAGCCAGAGGACTTTTTTTTTATTCCTCTCGACCCCTCCCAGCATGCTATGCGTATACGGTAAGTTTCCAATAAATACTTGACTAACACGAATGAACAAGTCATGAGCACTTAAAAAAGCAAATCTAGGGCTAAATAAAAGCGCCTTCATCCACCATGAAGTCTCTATTGGAAGGCCGCAGCAAGCCTCTCCTTGCGAACGTGAACTTGAGGTCTTTCATCTGTCTCCCACGAAGGTTATTCTCCACGAGCGTAATCAGGCCAGCGGAGGACAAACCCTGGCACGTCTCCGACCACAGACGACAGTTTGTGAAACGAAAGGGAAGTGAAGTCGTTCGTCTGACAGAGCCTTATCCGAGCCAGGCCTTAGAAGGCGTGATGCCCCAAGGCTACTGAAATATTACTTTTCTGTGTTTATTTTTTTGTGACTTAGTTTGCTTGTCTGTGATTAGAAAGAAACCATGCACGTGATGTTTGAAATCCTTGAAGAGCCCATTTCCTGAGATAAGTGGCTTGAGTTATATCCGCAACGTCCTTCTCTGTTCGGCGGTGGCATCAAAAGGATATTGGAAAATCACCTTTCCTAAGAACGTCTAGTTCTCCCCTGCAACACTGGGCTGTGAAGGAGCTCCCAAACGAAAAACGGGGCCACAGAGCAGAAACGTGGGGTGTTGGTAAACTCGTTCTTCGTGACTTTAGGAGCAGAAGTCAGGAATGAGGACCCCAGCGTCGCCTGCACAGGTGTCTCTCTCTCTGGTCCAGATACACACCTGGCTCTCCCTGCATAAGTGTCCGCGCTCGCACTCAGCTGCCCTGAGCTTCCCGGGCCTTTGTTCAATCCCTCGCCTCACGGAACACAGAGACAGGCCTCCTGCTGAGGAGCCCCAGTGAAAAATAGCTTTCAAATGGAATTCCTCCCTTTCCCCAAGGAGTAAGCCAAGCCAGCTGGACTCACTGCTACCAAAGTCTGCCCCAGACAGACATGGCCGCCGGGTGGAGAGGCCCGGGCCAGGCTGCTCTCGTGGTGGAGGAGCAGGAGGAGGTGGCAGGTGTGGCGGAAAGGAAGAGAGAACAGCAAGAAATATGCCGGGAGAAGATCAAATCTTACCCGTGGCACACTGGCACTCGTAGCCATTGGGGTGATCGATGCACTTTGCCCCGTTCAGACACGGGGTACTGGAACAGTCGTCAATATCGATCTGGCACACGGGCCCGGTGAAACCTGAGAAGGGCGCAGGGGTGACAGAGGTCAGAGGCGTAGCCCGGGTGTCCCTCCAGGATGAGAATGATGCCGAGAAGCGCTGGGTTAGGGTGCCGGGGGGCGCATGCCAGTGGGCCGGCGAAAGTGAAGTTATTCTCTGGGGTGCCTGGAAGGAGCTCAGGCCTCCGGAGGCACCGGGGTGTCTCCGCCTCTGTTTCTCCCCCCACCCCCAGATTTCACATCCAGCTGGGACGGGGCGGGGGGCGAACGGCTCTGGATGGAGCCGGCGAACACGAGTCGTGCCCGAGGGGCTGGGCCCGTCCGTCTCTCTGGAGAAACGAGGGGAGGCAGAGCGTCTGGCTCGTCTTCACAACGTCCTTTCGGGGAGCCCGAGGACAGGCAGGGCTTTCTCTGGGGGAAAGGGACTCGTGTTGCCTGTTTCTGAACCCAGGGGTGAAATGCCTAAAAATAACAATCTCACAAAGGGGCTTGAAGAATATGATTCATGGAGGGGGAAAAAATAATAATAAAACCCTGACCGGCCTAAAACCAAGGCTTCTGTGAGGGGCGACCTTTCTGCTACACACACCCAGGCAGAGGGATCAGGGGTCGCGGGCCACTCGGGACGGACTCGGGCTCCTGGCCACGGAGGAGGTGACAGGTGTCTCCGTGGAGGTGGACCCCGGTCCCGTGCACACACGCGCCCCCCATCCCCGCCGCGGCCAGCAGCGTCCCGCGACCGGCCCGCGCACCCTCGCGCCCACCATCCCCACGATCGGGCGGCTTTGCGCTCTCGGAGCAGCCCGGGCCGGCGGCCACTCACCCGGCGGACACAGGCACTGGAAGCGGTTGACTTTGTCCACGCACTGGCCGCTGTTCACGCAGGGGTTGCTCTGGCACTCGTCAATCTCCAGCTCGCAGTGCACGCCCTTGAACCCTGCACCGAGCGACACACGAGGCTCAGAAGCGGGGAGACACGCGTCCCCGCCGAGCGCGCACAGGTGTGCGAAGCCCTCCACCTCCTCTGCCGGCGTGAACGCTTCCGCAGACGGCAAAGCGGACTCGGCCGCGACGGGGGACACTCGGGGACGCCTGTGTCACTGTGGAGGAGGAAGAGGCCCCCTCCAAAGGCACTGGCGAGACCTGGCGTGCCGAAGAAGACTGGCCCCCCGTTCTCCGACCAGCCCAGGCTCTGCTCTGAGGACAGCGCCAGGCCCACGGGAGCCCGGCTCCCGCTGGGCCGGACACGCCGGTGCTCTCGGCCGCGAGTGGAGGCGGGGAGGACCCCCCCCCCGCGGCCACCATCGGCCTTCGCGGTCAGGCGGACTGAGCTGCGCTCTCTCAGGCACACAACTCATCAACCACGTGCACACGACCACGAGAAGGGGTGGTTCCCACACGCTCACAGTGACACTGACGTCCAGAAGTGGAACGGCTGGTATCATACTATCTAAGGGAACCCAGAAAGCTGGACGTTTAAGGGACTCTCACGGTCAACCCTTCGTTAAAGAAAAACGACCCTTTCTGAACTTTCCCTTCACACGTAAGTGCTGCTGACACGGGGGGTTGTTGAGTCTGCTCTCTGCAGCTCTGAGGATCCCAGTGCCGCCTCGCTCCCGAGGGGTCCCCCCGGCTGGGCACCCCGCCACCACCGAGGATGAAAGAAACGCTGACCGAGCTCACGGAGCGGCCATGCTGCTCCTGCCGCGACCCCACGCCCCGACGGGCCCACGTACCCGGCATGCACAGGCAGGTGAAGCCGCCGATCTTATCCAGGCAGGTGGCGTCGTTCTGGCAGGGGTCCGAGTGGCACTCGTTGACGTCCATCTCGCAGCGAGGCCCCGCGTAGCCCTTCAGGCACTCGCAGTGGAAGGCGCCGTCCGTGTTCACACACTTGCCCGCGTGCTCGCAGGGGTTGCTGTTGGCTGCGGGAGACAAGCACCAGGGACTGGAACCCCCGTGGAGTCCCCGCGGGCGCCCACTGGTTAAGCAGCCGGCGCACGACGCCCACATATACATAATGCGTGACCGTGCCCAGAGGTTGGCCGTGAGGAGCGTGGCACAGGCCGTGAGGAGCGTGGGCACACGGCAGGAAGGATCTGAGCTGGCGTATAAAGCACGCCCCCCCACCCAGGGTACAATGCGCTTCGGGTCAAGTGCCCGCCGAGCGGGACAGACAGCACACGCGGAAGGGGAGGGAGCCCGTGAGCTCACCCATGGTGCACTCGTCCACGTCTTCCGTGCAGTCCGCCCCTTTGTAGCCCTGCGGGCAGGTGCAGATGTACTGCCCGTTGAGGGGGTTGGTGTCACACAGCGCCCCCTTGTGGCAGGGATTGCTGATGCAGGCGTCATCCAGGTGGCATAAGAGACCTGTCCCAAGCAGAACAAAGAGAAAATGTCACCCTTCTCTCCTTAGGGAAGAGCTGTGTCTCTCTCGGGAAGGAGGGAAAAACCTTACACCAGCTCGTGAAAATCCAACACGGAGATGTAGAGGCAGCTTCCTGATCCCACCCTACTAGGGACGAGCTGCGGCCCAGCAAGGAGCAGACGGCCTGGCACCCTGAGTGACCGTCCGCCACGGGCCGCGGTGGCCACCTCTGAGATGGTCAGAGGCAGGAAACTGCGACAGCCACCTGGACAGGCACCACATGTCCCCAGGCTCAGAGGGGAAACAGAGCCCGGCGTCTGGCCTGCAGGAAGGCAGCTAGCTCTTCAACAGTGCCACATTCTTGGCTCAAGTGCCCTCGGGGACTCTGAGGAGACTGCCGGGCCCCATGTTCCCAGCAGCTCCCAGGGGAACTGGATTTTCCAGTCTGCAGTTAGCTGAGGGACAGGTGAGGGAGGCTTCCTGTGCAGAGCTGGAGGCGGGCTTCTGGGAAGGCCGGGGTGCGAGAACCCAGGGCACTGCTGGGCACAGGGTTCTCCGTGAGCGTGCCCCCTCCCACCGCCCACCCCCCTTCTCTCCGCTCCACTGCCGGAGCCCGGAGCCGTCGCCCGAGGGCCCGGGGCGCCGCGAACCCCGCGGCCGGCACAAAGCCTCCCTCACGGGCCCATTTCTACAGACGCCGCGGCCTGGCACGCACTCAGAGGCCTCTCTCCCGCCAGCTCCCCGTGAAGAGACCACGGCTCCTGAAAAATGAAGTCCCTACGTCCATCCGTTAGCAACTCTGTCTCAGTTCCCAGGAGACTGCTCTTGATTTCTGAGGTGCTTCTCGGCCGCCGAGGCACCGGTAACTAACTTTCACGTTTTTAGGATGAAAAACTAAGGGACAGAGAGTTGGAGAAGACTAACGTCACAGCACTCGGGCTACCGGGGACACTGGCGGAAGAACCACCCCGAGGCACGCGTCCCTGCACGTGGTGGTTAAAAGGACACGCTATGGGGATGAGAGACGGTAGACGCCCCGGAGGCTCGCCCCCACCCCCCGACCCCCACCCCCCCTCCGGCCCCAGCTGGCCGCACGCACCTGCCTTTCCCTCCGGGCACATGCAGGAGAAGGAGGCCACGCGGTCGATGCAGGTGGAGCCCGGCGTGCAGGACGCGAAGGCGCAGTCGTCGATGTTCTCGCTGCAGTCGTCGCCGCTCCAGCCGTTGACGCACACGCAGCCGTAGCCCCCGTTGCGGTTGGTGCAGGTGCCGCCGTTCTGGCAGGCGTTGGGCTGCAGCAGGCACTCGTCCACGTCCTCCGTGCAGAACTGGCCTTTGGGGGTGGGGGGGGCGAAGGGGGGGGAAGCGCCTCTGGTCAGGATCAGCGCCCCGCCGGCCCCTACCCGTTCTTCACCCTCCCGAGACCACCACGGACCCACAGCAGGGGGCCCGCACGCGAACTCTAAGGCCACCTCCAGTCATCCAAGGGACATTTATGCTAAGCAAATAATTTAAAGAAGGCAGGGTGCTGTCTGTCCCTACCTAGGAACTCTGACGACGTGAGAACGCAGCCAGCCTACCAGAGAGAAGACAAGTCCTCTAGGGTCCCTGACTCGGGGGAATTCCCGGGACAGTGAGTATGGAACCGAGAAGGGCGAGGACAGAGCGTGTACGAGGTGACTGAGGACAAGACTCATGAGAAGGAACTTGAAGGTCAAATGCTAGGGCGACGGCCCTGCACCTGGTTACTGGACTATACGACAGTTTAGCACGGTGAGGTGGCCCCCGAGGGCGGCTCTGCAGAGGGTACAGGGTCTCTCCATCAATACTTCCAACGGCATGTGAAATTATATATTATCTCAAGATGAAAGATGACAGCGAGGGCAAGCAAGGGTAGGGAGAAGAGGTTAATGACAACAAAAGCCTTGGTAAAATACGGATGCGAAAAACAAAAGCCAAGAAGAGCGATGGGAGTAAATTATCCTCGGCCTGAGGCGGCCGCGCGTCAAGCGCACGGAGACTGTGGCGTGAGGCGCGGAAAGTCGACCCAAAGCAACAGAAGACGGAAGGAGGATCGGTTTGTTCTGCCCCAAAAACGGCAGACTGGAGGAGGATAAGCGTAAGACCACCACGGACTCCCTGCGGGTCGCGCCGATCGCAAAGGAGGGGGGACCCTGGCGAAGGCTCTTGGGTCCCAGGACAAGGACCAGGAGTCTGCCTTAGGCTTAGAAGCCAGGCATTCATGATCTGCCAGGCCAGCTGAGCTGTGCAACACAGCTGGTGAACGAACGGGTCCTGCTGGACATCTCTGAACTCCAGTTTCGAGAGCGAGCAAAGGGAGCGGACGTTCAGGTCGTCGGGATTCTCTAGAACACCCCGCACGTCACGGAAACTCAGAAAGCCTCAAGCGGTGCTGCTTACTTCCTCCTCTGCAAAAGAACTCCGCGAATAATTCAAAAAGGCACTCGGATGCAGAGGCCTCTTCATGAAAAAGTGCACGATGCTTACACTCAGAACAGGCCAAGGCGACCGACCCCTCGTCGGCAGGACACCTAACGGCAAGTCACCGGCTCGAGTGTTTTCAGAACGCCCGCACGGCGCCCCGCTGAGGAGATGACACTGCTAGCGGAGGCTGGCTGTGTCTGACGTCACCCGAGTGGCCACCCTTTCTTCATCTCCGTTATTACACCGTTGTTTACAGCCATTATTCCCACAGTCATTATTACAGGACCAGGATCATTCTATCGCACGCACGTAATTACACATCTCTCTCTCTCTCTCTCTCTCTCTCTCTCATCACCTGGCTGCAAGCAGCCTCCGTGCAGGAATGCTTTTTCTGTATTCCCAGCAAAGGTCGCACCGCCTGGGCCGGCAGGAGGGGCGTGCGGGCGTCTGTGGAGCTCCGTGCTCTGCAGCCCCCTTCTGTGCTCCCGTCCTCACCCCACTCCATCTCTGTAGCTCCTGTAAAGGCCACAGGATCACGCCCCACCCCACCCCCCGGGCATAGCTGCCTGATCCAGGATGGATGGGCATCTGATGAGAGTCATATAAACTGTGTGTCTCTTTTCCAAACTCTCAGATTAGGGACCCCTTTGTCACATGGACCAATAGGAAGAAGTGGCCGGTCCACAGAGAAAGTGATAAGGGTGATGCAGAAGAGAGAAACAGAATCGTGGAGCGTTCACGTTATTGGTTCCGGCTGCTCCTGAGGCCCACCTGCTCTGAGAGATGTCCCCTCCAGTGGGTTTCCCCAGTTCCAGAGGGGGATCTGTTGGGTGTGACCCATAGTATGCACTAATGCTGAGTGAGTGAGTGAGTGCAATGGCAGTCATTTCCCTCGAGTCATTTATCACAGAAAGCATTGCTCCCTTGCTGTCCTGGTAGACATGCTCCTTCGGATAGAGACAGAGGTGTGGTGAGGATACAGGTGGGATTTAGAAATGACAACACGACTCAGAAGCAGGTGAAGGGTCGCTGAACCCTGGAAACGAAGGAACGCCCGTCTCCTACACTGATGTGAACGCAAATATCTCCGCTCGCCGACCTTGAACCCCAGGGACCTGTAGAACGTGAGCAAGTTGGATGTTATTGTTCCTTCTGACTGGCTCTGAGATGATTCTGAGTATAAGACACTGGGTTTGAAAACGTCTCATAGGCGTTTCTTATGCATTGGGACACCGAGACGCTTGAATACTGTAGAGAGACAGACGGGGTGACTACAACGATGCCTGGCGTGGAAATGTGTCTCTGTGGCCGACTGTGAACCAGGCGCCGCACTCGAACTGTGACAAAAATGACCTCGCTCACAGCTGGGGAATCCGGCTCCGAGAAGTATTAACAAACCTGCCTTGCATGGGGCTCCCCGTTCTCGAGGAGCCGGGGTTTGACCTGGAGTTGCCTGACTCGGCAATTCTTCACGAAGACTTGCGGTGTGAGTCTGACCGAGTGAGAACCGCCCCTGCCTGTCCCCGTGTCCCGAGCACACAAAGGCACGGGGAAGAGGGGAGGAGGCAGAGGGTGAGGAGGAAGATCGTGACGCACCCCTGGATTACTGAAAAAAAACTGACCATGGCAAATGACTCTCCGAAGTCAGACGCGCTTTGGGGTACCGTTCACTCTCTTTTGGGCGAGGTTCATATCTGGAAGTTAGACACTGTCACCAAGCACCTGCAGGCTGCGTATCCACGAGACGCTGTTTGGTAGCGGAACCGAACCTAGAGTCGAGGGCACGCTGGCTTCTGAGGGACTTTCTCCGGGGCGGACCGTCTTCTCGAAGCCCGGGGCACGGTTCTCCAGGGCGACGTTCCTGCCCAGGCTCCTTGACGTCGGAACCTTTCCCCCTCCGGACTCCAATCCGATCGACGTTTTAACATCCAGAACGGAGACGACAGTGACGCCGGCGGCCAGTCCAGGGCTTGCTCAAGAATTCTCGGTCGGGCGTCCGCTAAGATACTGCACTTCCTCCGGGCCGTCACCCTCGGGGCACCGGAGGACAAGGACGGACGCAGGAGCCTAAACATCAGCCCTGCAGGGCTCCTAAAGGGGAGGCGACCTTCCCGGGGTCACAAGCCGCCGAGTGACAGCATGGCCTTTTCCGCCACAGCACGGCTCATCTCTCCTTTTGAAGCCCCACGCGCCCTGGCCATCCCGGTCTGTCCTCCTGTCCCACAATCTTTCCCACGCAGGGTCTTAGCACATGCTGTTCCCTGTGACGGGACACGCCTATCCCCGCCGCTCCCTAACTCTTACTCGCTGCCCACAGCTGAAATGTCACCTCTGAAGACACATTCCACGCCTACCCCAAACTCAAATTATTTTTTGCCTGGTAATATGCTCTCCTAATAACCTCTACTTTCCCTGACGTCGTTTATCACAGTTCAAGTTTCACGTATAATTTTGGGATGTATGCCTTTTCCTTACGAGACTGGAAATGCCACAGGGAAAGAAAGGGGTGGTGGCTCTGAGCCCAGATAGTACCATTCCTTGGGAAGTATTCGAAAATACTCGTTAAACAGATGGGAGGGAGAGAGAGAGAGAGAGTGACTTTATACGTGAGCAAGGTTGTCCGAGGGGCTGTGTGTGCGGGGAAGGGTAGAGTGGGGGAACCTTCGGGCAGAAGGAAGAGCTGTGAACACGTCTGAATAGAAGGGAGCACAAGGCTCGTTGGAGGCGATGGAAAGCCATCGGCGTGGCCTGGCTACAAGGCATGCATCGGGGAGATGCGGCTGGAGAGGGGGTCCGGAGAGGGGGTCCCGGGCAGAGCCCCGGACTCTCTCCACACACGAGGAGGAGCCACTGCGGCATGTTAAGCCAAGAAACGACTGGATGCAACGGCGATCCAGAAAGCGCCCCAGGGCGCTGCGGGGAGATGGGCTGAACTCCACCTCACCCTCCCAGGTCGTCAACAGCAGCTTAAAACCCCGGGGGCCCCGGCCCCCCGCGGCCTACGCAGGGATGGGAGAGGCTACGAGCGTCCGGGGAAACCCCAGTGCAGCAGCACCAAGGAACGCCCAGGCTCGGGCTCTGTGTGGCGGGCGAGGGAGGCTGTGCCAGTGCCCGGTGCCCGGGAAGCTGACCCCGGGCACGCAGGCCTCTCCCCACAGAGGAGGAAACGGTGCCCCACTCTGGTCCCCCCGCCCGGAGGCCCGCACTCTGGTTCTCTCCCCGCCTCCCTGGATTGCTGGGCCGTGAAGCCGGTTCACACGGGCAGCCCACCCCCCCACTAATGTCCCTGTGAGAACAAACTGCAGCTGGGGTTCGGAGGAGAATCCACCTACTTCCTCTCCTTACGGGCAAGCAGTAACCGTGAGCAGAGTAAGGAAACTGGGAAAAAGCAGGACCCACTAAAACACTCTGCAGTGTAAGCGATGGGCAGCGTCCTGCTGAAGGTGCAGATGAAGAACACACCTGTGAACACTCTCACTTCCAGAAGCCAGCACATTTCAGAAAGAACTGGCTCCGTGCTCTCAAGAAGTTTAGAACCCACATACGGGTTCTAAAATGATATGAAAAGTAATACAGGACCTTGGACCCTGAAGAAAGGGGGCACACAGGCTGAGAGAGCGGCAGACACAGAGAGCTAGAGATACAGTGAGCAACTATTACAGTAACATAAGTGCAGCTCAAGTAAAAACCGAAATTGGAAGCTACAAAGAACAGAGCTGATAAGAAAAAAAATAGGAGTGTTATGAAGGAAAAGCTTAAGACGCTCTCGTAAAATGCAAACAGAAAAACGAGCAAATTGAAATAGTGGGAGAGGAGAGTTTAGTTGTGGGAGGAGAAGGAATACCTACTGTAAAGATAATAGGTATTCCTGAAAACGAAAAAGAAACGAAAAAGAGATTTTCTGAGGTGAGAATAGATCTAAGTCTGCCGATCCAAAGGCCTCAAAAAGTGTGAGGATCAAAAACAACAGGAAATACACACACACGTGCACACACATGCACGCACATGCACACACGCACACGCACACACACATACACATGCACGCGCACGCACACACACACGCACACACACATGCACACACACCCCAATACTGGTTAAAGACTGGACTTGGGAGAGAGGAGAGCAAAGGAACAAAGACAGAGACTGACTTACCTGACATTGGACTTCCCTGTCATACTCATGACAAGAAGCAAAGGAACAACGTCCAGATTAATTTGTGACCCGACAATTCATTATCCCAGCAAGATGCCATTTGTGTAAGAAGGCAACTAAATCAACAGACATTTTTCAAGTATCCAAGAGCTCTGAAGAGATGCCAAAGTGTAATTTTTCTGGGGGAAAAAAATACTCAGAGAGGTACTCATTGGACTAAAAAATTAAATCAAGATAAAGAACCCAGGAATCGAAAGGTCGTCTTATAAGCATACTGGTAGTTAACACAAAACCACACAAAGGACTAAGTCTAAAATACTATAAATTGGATTATAAAACAGTGTAAACATTGAGAATAATTTTAAAAGAACATGCGTAAGTTTAAAATTCAATAATGCAAAATGAACTTTAAATCCCAGATCACATCAACAAAGTCTGAAAGTGAAGAAAAGATATATGAAAAAGTATGCTTAATCTTCATCTTACAGAAATGATAATTAATAATACAGTTCCATTTTAGACACTAAAAAAGTAGAGAGCAGATTAAAATCTAAATTTTCCCAAAGATGTATTATACCTTAAGGCAAAAAAAAAAACAAACAAAAAACTAAATACTATAATTTACATCATTATTTTTTCTCCTCATGGGGCAATTTCCACTTCCTTGAATGACTTAAACACATGGCTGGTGTGTTCTCACTCTTTCCTCTCCCGTCTCCCATGAAATCAGCATCTGGGTTGGGGACCAGTAAGGTCATCGGCGCCAAGAGCTCTTACTTTTTCCAGCTCGACTGGCCTGCGCACCCACACACACACTCGCATTCTGGATCTCATTACGAGACAACGTTGTTCCAACTCCCAGATCTCACACTTGCTGTTTTTTTTCTAACGCTCACCTCCCATCTCCCTCTCCTTTCCCATCCCCACCGACCATTTCACCTCGTCCATCCTCCACTAAAACTCACAAGAGGCAACCCCTCCTAAATAACCCAGTCATGACCCAATCCCCTCCTGGCTGCCTTAACTCTCAGTCTAGGCCAAGGTCCAATGGCCGGTCCCACAAATGACGTCTCTGTCCCCTAGAGCTACTGTCCCCTGCATGGCCCTCTCTCCCTTTTTTAGCTGTTCAAAAAAATCTTAACTAAGTGATCTATAACCCACTCCTCCCCGTCCTCCTTCCTCAACACCCACTGTTCGCTTTATTTAACCCCTTGCAATCTGGCTTTCTCTCCTTTCTATTAAGACGAGAAGACTTCCGATGCCCTCAAAAGTTCCGACGAAGTCTTCGCAGGATCATTCCTATGTGACTCTCCTGGTGGTCAGCCATTCGAGAACCACCAGCCTTTGTTAAAATTGGTCCTGGGAACGTCAGAAGTGAAGACCGGTTCCCAACCCTCCAGAGGCGGAGACGCCATCAGGCAAAGCAAGCATATAAACCGGGAAGCGCAGTAAAACGCCACAGGTGCCACGGCAGAGGCGTCTGGACCTGAGTCACGGCTGCGGTTTTAAAACGCAGCCCCCACGACCGGGCGATGCTACAGTGGCAGAGCTTCTTTCCAGCCCCCACACATCCCCCTGCCTAGCCTTCCTTCTTCAGATTCTCCGTCCTCATCCCTTTCCTTAAGTCTGAACGTTTCTCACAATCCAGGCACTTCTCACGCCACACACTCCCAAAGCGACCGAGAGCCAGACCGAAAACCTGCGTCTCCAGCCCCTCCCGCTGCTCCCACCTCCTGGGCTCACTGCTGAATGTTTCCACTTGGAAAATGCGCCTCAAATCCACCACCGACTCTAGGCCATTTCTCTCCGTCTGTCCACTGGACCCCACACATCCTTCCGTGACCCAGATTCAAAACAGAAATGAACTCCTCTCAGTCTCCTCCTCCACCCAGCCGAGGACTCAGAGGGCCCTCGTTTCTAGCCCAGCCTTCCTTCAAACGCACGTGCATTCGTACTTTCTACCTCCTACTGTGGTTACGTGCGGTCTGATTCCCGCCCAGGGAATCTGATCATTCTTTAAAGACAGGAGTTTACCGTGCTCGCTTCGGCAGCGCATACACTAAAGACAGGAATGTACACGTGTCTCCTCTGCGTCTCTCCCAGCATCCGGCACGGTACACGGAGTGTAAGAGTCACTCGGTGACTGTCCATCATGGGGGCTGGAAAAGCCATCCAGCGACACTGGATCCTGCCTGGAACGCAGCCAACGCCAGACACGGAGCCAGGGACCGCAGGGCGGGAGAGCTCGTCAGCCTGCAGGAAGCGCTCACCCCGTGTCCCCACCCGCACGACCCCTGGCGAGCTCCGGGACGCGGGTGCTGCGGGGGCGCGCTCTGGCCGTTTGCCCGGCTGCTGGCAACATGAAACCCGGGCTAGGGGGAGCAGAATCCAGAAAGCAGGGCTTGCTATCCGGTCCTCAAAACTGAGCTGACCACAGAGCAACGACACCAGGAGATGCATTCTCCCTGTTCCTCGTACAGAATGCCAACGAGAACGCATCGCAGTCCCGGACGGAGGGACTGCTTGCTTAACTGAAGAGATGATTTCATTTCCCCCTGTCTACCTTCCTCCTCTCTCCAGATATCATTAGTTTCCACTCTACCCAAAACCTCTGTTCCTATAGCATCAAAAAAGGCAGAAAAGTGTCTGCGAGAAAAGCCTCATCCCAGAGAACAGCTGGTAACCGACTCATAGCTAGTCGGAAATGGGCATTTTGTTCAAAAATCAAATTCCACCGTGAAAAGACTCAGTTCTCAGACAGAGGGGCAGGGGCTCCCTCTCCGGCGGGACACACGTACTCATGCACGCCAAAGAATTTTACTGGCACCGGAGCAAGTCACAGCAAAGGGAATCGCAGCCGACCGCTCAGACGCATCACGGCATCCAGGAGAGCCGAGAGAAAACGCGGTCAGTTGTATCGGACGCACGTCCCCCTCCCCCCGCCATCGTTCACTCCCGCCTGGCGTCCCCAACGCACTGTCCCAGGCTGGAGTTACAGTTCTGGGCTTGACCACGAACGAGCCCAGGGAAAGAAATCACGTCGCCCCAGGACTGAACCCCGAACCTGAGGCTGCCAGCACAGAATCTGTGAGTTGAGTTGAGAGGCAACGTCACTTCTGGAGGAAATGAACCTTGAAAAAAAAAAATCGCAAATAACGATCCATATCGACAGAACGTTAATGCGCACTCATTAATTCGGGGGTCATTTATAACTTTTTTTTCCTTTTTTTTTTAAGTGGCTCTCTGCCAGAGCAGAACTTCCCTTATCAGAGAAGCCTGGGGCCAAACACAGTAACAGGAAACACATCTGTGCTCAGGCTCCATCAAATAAATCCTCAGTCCACTTCCTACTTGAGAAAGGAACTCACCTCCGTACCCAGGTTCCACGAGAACAGAAAGCATTTGCCCACCCCCGACACCACTTCTCTCTCCCATCTGGGCTTTCGCGCGTCCAAAAGGGCGGCAGCTTGTGGAGGGGTACAAACTAATACTGGCCTAGACAGCCCCGTCAGGCAAAGAGGCTCCGTGCTGGATGAGAAAACAGTTCTGCCCACGACTGACGTGGAAACCGCACCAGAACTGCCCGCCATACTTTCCTAGTGGACCCCCCGCCCCCAACGATATTTACGAGTCCGCCCCCTGCCACCCAGGACCAGAGGGGATGAGGCCACACAGCAGCAGCAAGGACGCCGCCTGCAGAACAACACCTCAACCAGCAGCATCCAGAGAAATATCGCGAGAAGACGCAGGTGCAATTTTAAATTTTCGGGTAGCACTTAAAAAAAAAAAAAAAAAGGAATAAGAAACTGGTAAAATTAGCTTTGACGTTATACTTTCTTTAACTCAAAGTAGCTAAAACATCATTTTAGCCTCTAAGCAATATTTAATACATTAGAGATGGTTTACTTTTTTTTTTTTTTTCAAATCCTTTTTTCAAAATCGGGCATTTGACAGTGGTGGCACCTCTCAATGCAGACCAGTCACTCACGTGTCAGATGCTCAGCAGCAAGATGTGGCTAGTGGCCACTTTATCCAACAGCGTGATCTAGAACATTCTACATGGTAATTATTTGCTGGGCACACAAAAAAAAAAACTGAAAAAGCTTTTTATTGCACCATTGATTTGCCCAATAAAGTCACTAAGAGATATTAGTTCCACAGATGGCAAAGAAAGCTTTCAGAAAAAAAAGGAAGCTGACTCATTTACCCCAAATCGAACCATAAATAGACTTGGGAAAATTCTGGTCATCTGGAAGTCCAGAACATACTGCAGACGATGGAGCCTTCTGTGCACACATAATTACAAAACAACACGGCTCCCGCAGTCTCTTCTCGTCCAAGACGTGGCAAAATCTCCACTGATTCCAGATCGATGCCTCGATTTGTCGGCCATACAATCCCATCCATTCTTTTCCAGACAGCTGGCGACTTTGCTTGCTTTCCTGGTAGTCCACTCCAACCCTTCCCTTTCTGTTGCGTCCAAAGCCACACCAAACAGTGCCTGCTTTAGCCCTACAGCTGGCAAGTGGGGGGGGGGGGAACGCTAACAAAGCTACAACGAGGTGTTTAGGTGGAGTGAAAGAAATCTCCAGACTGCAGATAAAACATTCGCTTAATAGTAACTTCCAATCTCAAAGGAACCAGATACATTTTGGAAAAAGGAGAAACACAAAGAGTAAATCCTCGCATGATAGAACTATAAATTGAACTTTCGGTCAATTTAAAAGAATCAAAGTTCTTTGCAACAACTAAAAAGACAACCTACAGGGTACATTTGTTCAAGAAAAAGACCACAGATTTGAGCACAGACAGACTCAACGAGCATGGATCCAAACCCTAACCCTACCGCTAGGTGCCCTGAGGAAGCTGTGTAACTCTCCCGAAGATCCACCATCATCTGCGAAAGGGACGTGTAATAAACTCCATCCCTCATACGATTATTACAAAGATCACACAAAATAAACACTGAAATTAGTACCCAATTGGGGTGTTAACAAACATTAGTCACCTCCCAGCCCCTAGCCTCATTCGTTAATTTGCGTAAAGTAGAAAATACCAATCTGAATTTATAGCCCTAATAGCAATAGAAATAGGAACCCCGCGACACCAAATCTCCTTTCTGTGTTTCTCGGAACGAGGTGGGGGCTGAGATGGTAAATGGCTCAGTGACATGCTACCGAGGACAAAGGCCTGGTGCCTGGGTCAACACCTCCATCCCCTGAGCATGCGGCAGTGCTGGCGTTACCGTGGTGAGGACTAGAGTGGGGGGTTGGGGGACGCAAAGGAGGGGCCCCGGGGAGAACACTTAGCTCAGGCTGGAGGGAGGTCACAGGAGGCCTCCTGAGGGACGTAGTAACCATCTAACCTGAGCCAGGCAGGCAGAAACGGCGGGGACCACAGGGAGCGGGGTGGAGAAGGGAAACCAAGAGGGAAGAAATGGTGCGGATGGAGACGCAGAGCGTGCTGGGCACAGCGGAACTGGGGACGGCACTTGTGGCTGGAATACGAGGTGCCGTCGGGCGCACGGGGAGACTGGGGAGCAGACGGGGCCGAGGCCGGGACGGACTCACACACACGAAGGTGAAGAACCTGGGACTTTACCCCGCTGGGGACGCGGACGGCAGGGCACAAGGCCGTCACCGGGGACCACAACACTGGCACGAGAGGCACAGAGGGAGGGAACTCGGAGGGGCCGCGTGTACGGGGCAGCGGACCAGAAATAGATGCCGCCACGCCCAACTTGTCTGCCCTCCGTCACAGAAAACACGAGATCGCACGGCGAAGGAAACACAAGGATTTTCACAGAACGCAGGTATTTCTACAGCCTGGGGAAAGAAATGTTGGCAAAACACCATTTCGTTGGGAGAGTTGGGCCAAAGATTGGGCCTTCCTAACGAATACCCAAGCCGGACACTGCGTGTGGCATCGGAGAGACACTGGCCATGCAGTCACAGTGTCGCTGAGTCTCGACGGGCATCGGGAGCCTCAGGGCCACACGGAGCCACCCTCCCCCGAGGCAGGGAGAGATCGGAATGGGGCCAAGCATCCAACATGTACCTCATCCCACCCAGCTCCACTGTGAGGATCGTTAAAAAGAGAAACATTCAAATCCTTTCGGTTATTTTGTTGTCACGTAAGTAACAACAGTGGTTTTTAAGTTGGAAAAACAAAAAATAAAGACCTCTGAAAAAAATCTGCCAGAAACCGGCAGCAGCTGGAGAGACAACAAGGCAGAGAGAGCGTGGCGGGCTGGGGCGCCACGCCCCAGAACCACGGCACCGAGAGGAACTTCTGGGGGAGTCCGACTCCAGGGGAGCACGGTGGGAAAGTGCCTCGAAGGACAGCTCGGGGACGGAGAGCAGAAATGCCTGCCCTTCCAGGAAACCCTGGTATCGAAGTTTTAAACCCTTGTACATCTTTTCTTAGTAATTCATGCTCAACAGCTCTAAAAAGTACTCTAGATAATTAGCGGCTGCAGATAAGGGAGAGAACTCGGAGACTCTGAGAACCGCGGGGCGCGCTGGCAACTGTGGATTCCCTCACCCGCTCTGCGGCCTCCTCATCCGCACGTGCCTTAGTCTCGGGGTTCCAGGATAAATCCATCAGCCTCTGCCAAAAGGGCTCAGTTCCTAATCACTCGATCAGTTCTTAATTGTCTCCACGTTCAGTTAGATAAATAACAGAAACTGGAACCACATGTCCGCATAAAACCACTTCGAGCAGAATGGACAGTCTGCCTAAGACGGCACCAAAAGCTTCTAAGAGGCTGTAAAACTAAGGCAAGAGTATTCTTCTCATGTCAGAGGCAGGAAAATCTATTTGGGTCCCATGTGCAAAAATGGATACAAAAAGGAAAAAACAGACATGTAGACGGGTGGCATAAAAATCATGTCATCAAGAGGACCCGCCCACCCTTTGGTATAATTACAGGACACGACAATAAGATGAGAAAGAGAATGTTGTCTGTGAACAAACAGTAAGCTCTGAACTCTCGCAGCCTCTGTAACTTATTTTTACTTCTTTTTTTTGAGGGGGTGGGGAGTGGAGGATTGGAAGAAAGAGTATTCTAATAGCGTTTTCGTACAGTGATGACTATTCTTTGATATTCTGCCAAAACTTGACAAGTGGTAGTTTCTTTTTCTTCCCCTCAGCTTTATTGAGATATATTTAACATATAATGTTGTGTACGTTTAAGGTACACAATGTGATGATTTCATAGACGTATATATTGCAAAATAATTACCGCACTGAGATTAGTCAACACATCCATCGCCTCACGTAGTTACCGTGTGTGTGTGTGTGTGTGTGTGTGTTTGTGTGTGTGTGGTGGGAACATTTATAGTTTCTCATTGAAGCATGCTCTTGCCTCTCAGATATTTACCAAGCATCCGCTACGTTGCAGGCAATGCACTGCTTTACCCAGGTGACCTCAGGGTGTGTGGATAACGCCCCCGTCACAGCTGTCACAGCACCCAGGAAGCACCTCCGGCCACATTTACACAAACACGGGATGACGCGGCGCGGGGTGCCCCCTCGGTGAGAGCCCACCTCTGGGCACCGCCCCGCCCTGCCCGACGTACCTGTCCACTGAGGCGGGCAGCGGCAGTTGTAGGTGTTGACGCCGTCCACGCAGACCCCACCGTTCTGACACCTGTGGTTTGGGCAATCGTCAATATTCCGCTCGCAGGTGCTCCCCTCAAAACCTGGCAGGGGGAAGAGGAGAGAAAAGGATGGATGAACTGTCACTCAGGAGAAGCAATCTGTGCTCGCTCCCGCAGGGCGAGGCCAGCCGGATGCCGACAGCCACACATGTCAGTCCAGGGGCCAGCAGCAGCTGGCCCGCCCAGGCCTCACCGTGCTACGTCCCTGGCCCTCCAGCTTCTGTGTCCCCCGGCTCCCAGCACAGCCAGACGGTCACAGCGCCTCACCGTGCCACCGACATGCCTTCACAGCTACCTCACGAGCATTTCGAAGCGTTTCACGAACTAAATCCCAACCTGAGCTAAATCTCTACTGGGACAGCTATTCTCTGGTCCAAAAAAAATTAGATTTACCCCAGCTCCAAGCTAGATTAATGAGAAGAACAGACAAAAGATTATCTAATTAAATGTAAACTTCTTTTTTTTTTTTTTTTTGGAATGATTGTTTGGCGAAGCTAGGTGAAGGTGGAGGACATAAGAAAAATATGAACTCGAAGTCTGAAGATATTAGTCGGGTTCCAACCTCACTAACCTATAAGCCGTGGATCACAAGGTTATTTCCAAACTCTGAATCAGCTTCCTCGTCTGTGGAATGAGGCTGATCCCACCTGCCCGGCCCGCCCGCCTAGGTTGTTATCAGCGCCACATCGTGAATAAGGCGCAATATAAAGGTGAAAAGCTCCTCGAACATGGGTTGGCGATATTAGCAAACAAACTCACCAGCCCTCCCCATCCTTCCTCCTCCTCTCTATAACTGCAGCATCGCTTCCTTCCTCTTGATTTTCCCCGTTTATGAAAAATGGAACGAGCACGTCCACCTTCACCCCGACCGCCCACTGCGTGGCTCTGTAACTGACACCCCGGGCCTTTTCCTCTCTGTCCTCGCCACCGACTGACTCCCTGAGCTGTTAGAACAGCAAGCTGCCAGCTTGGACACGGGAGCCTGGTCGCGGGACACTCCCCTGTTTGAAGTGGAGCAGGACTGTGTGTTTGGCCTCTTCAGAACGTCCCTTAGGGTTCCTCTCTCTCCTCGCTCAGCACACTTACGGGGTCTGACACGGGGCACGGGGGACACAGCAGCGAGGAAGAGAGGAAGAGCGTCTGCTTTCAGGGCATTCGCAGCCTGTCGGCTGGAAAAGGCATCCATCGCATCTTGCTTCCCTCACTCCTTACCACGGGTGCCGCGGTGTCCTCTCCCTGCTCTGTTACACCGGACGGGGCTGGTTTCTCCGAATACAGGGACGGTCATGTGAACGAGTATAAACTTAAGTGGCCAAAAAGTTCACCCAGAGACCAAAGGAAGTCCCTCCACAGAAGACGGGGATGACGGGATGCTTGACTGAAGAGAATCCTTTTCCCCTGTCTTTGGTGCTCAGCCCGTTCAAGCGCGTGGATCGCTAAGTGAGCTTGAGGACGGCCAGGCATGTGTCCATGGACTGAAGAGTTTTAAACATGAATCATGTGACTCACGGATCTCTCTAATCCTGTTCTTGCAAACAGGTCTCGTGAACGGGCTGATGAGGGAGCGAATGCTGACCTGTCTGGGCCCACCCCTCACTGTGACAAAGCGAGGGCGGCGACACGGACCCCCCCACAGTGTCCCTGCTCCCGCACGCCTGGGGGACACATTCGGAGACAAGGACGGGACCGTTTCAGAGTGCGGGAGGGACACGGGCTCCTGGCCCAGCGCTGCTAAGGGCCTGGGCCGTTGCTAGGGCCTGTGCCGTGGGGTCTGGCGACTCTCAACAGCCGGAACAGTCATCCTCTCTCTGACCTGATCCCTCTGGTGACGAAGACGAAATGTGAGTGCCCAGGGTGTCAGGAAAGTGAGGAAGGCCGGAGCCAAGCTAAGGATCTGAAACCGGGAGCCTGCACTCACGTTAGCCAGTGCGGCAACTAACTGGACCCACCGACCGCAGGCAGAGTCGGAAAGCAGAAGCACTTGAGCATGACCACACCATGCAAGAATCAAAATGTTCTTTTTATGACTGTTTTTGAGGTCGTTCTTCCCGGCCGAGAGGCAGCTGGGTGAGAAGAGCTAATACACGGCCTCAGCATGGCCTCTCAGGCCAAACGGCCCGGGCTCGGCTCTCTGCCTTGCTATCATGCGGCATTGAGTGACCACGGGCAAGCTACTGAGAGCTCCCCACGGCCCCTCACCCCAGGGCATCAGCAGCACCTGGCTCCAAGCGTCGTTCTAACGTTTCAATGGGTCAGACAGAAGAAGCACATCGCCTGAGCAATGGTGCCGGGACAGGTGAATATCCACGTGCCAGAGAAGAAAGCTGGACCCCCATCGTCACAGAAGTGCACTCAAAATTTAAGGGTTAAAATTAAAAAAAAAAACCTCTTAGAATAAGACAGAGGAGTATCTCTGTGGGACCTGGGCTGGGCAAAGCTATCTTAAATAGGACCAAAAGCGCAAGCGACAAAAGAAAAAATAGATAGTAGGACTTCACCAAAATTAAAAACAAACATTGGGGTGTCCAAGGACATCCTCGAGAATGCAAAATGACAACCCACAGGATGGGAGAAAATACCTGCAAATCATGCATCTGACGAGGGACTTGTATGTAGCATATAAAAAGAACCCTTACAACAATAAAAATGCAATACACGTAATGTAATAATAAAAAGACAACTGGCCCAATTTTACAAAATGGGTAAAGGACTGGAGCAGACATTTCCCCAAAGAAGGTACACGAGCGGCCACGTCACACACGAGCGGCCACGTCACACACGAGCGGCCACGTCACACATGAGCAGATGCTCGACGTTATCGGTAAAAAAAAAAAAAAAATGTCCTGACACCGACTATGGTGATGGGGACACGTATCTGCGGATATACTGAATACCGACTACATCGCACGCTTCAAAAGAGCAAATTAAACAGCGTGCAAAGTATCTCAAAGCTCTCACGTTAAGGGGAGAAGCACGTAGCATACCCGATGCCTAGTAGGTATTCTACACCTATTAGCTGATACTCTTGCGTATCAATGGAATCAAAGCATCCCTTGGAGACTCTCTAACCGTTTTGTGACAGATGAAGAAGCGGAGGGCCATACGGCTGGCTCGTCCACGATGGCACGGCCAGCAGGTAAGAGTCAGGATGTCACCCAGTTCCGACCAGCATGCGCTCTGGGACCTACAGTTCTCTCTGAAGAATCTGAAACACTGACCTTAGGTCCGAAGTTCCCATGTCTGAGAAAAACTCAAGCCCGATCAGTTCCCCTCCAAAGTTAAGACAGGATTTATGCTTTAAAAAATAGAGAGAGAGAGAGCGCTCTTTTTGGAAAGAGCTAGCAAATTCTTGCGAGAAAGTCTGCCCAAAGGAGCAAGGGGTAAGGCTTGTATAAATAAGTTACGGTGCACTCGCTTCTTTAAAATATATTTTAAGGTTTCAGGGGAAAGGCCAACACACCAGTCTCCAGACCTGTGGGTGGGTGTGTGCGCAGCAGACGCACAAGAGTCACGTGACCGTAGCACTGAACCAGGGCTATGCTCAAGGGCAATTCACGTCCTTAAAAGGCCAAAAGGAGAGAAATTAAACTTAGAAGAAACATTTTAAGGCTATGCTGTGACAAAACTGATAAACAATGACAGCGAGGGTAGGGAGCAGCCTTTTGAACGTGCCCTCCCAGTGGAGGACAGCGTCCACAGCTGTCCACCGCCGGACCCTGCAGGGTGCGAAGGTGGACGGGCTTGGTGGAGAGGCACGGAGCAGAGCGCAGAGAGGGGACGCTGAGGTGGCCACCGGGATGCTCTCAGGCCAGGCCGCAAGGCCTCAGGAAGAGCTTCGGTGCACAGGGATGAAAGAGTGGGGGGTGGGGGAAACCAGGGGTACCCAGAATGGGACGAAGGCAAGAAGGTCAACGTCTACAAGGCTACTTCCTACCCCGACACCCCAGGGAAGAAGCTGTCACAAAGGCAAACTAGTCCCTTCTCTGCCCAACTGGTTTTCCTGGCACACGTCTCCTGCCTTCTGAACGGGCTCAGAGGAGGTCACCGACCCCCACGACTGGCCCATGGGTCCCCCAGCCCCACCACCCCTGTGGGCTGCTGCTCCCACCGGCCTCCCTTATCCTCCCCCTAATGCTGCCCCCACTTCCCTGTCTGACTTTATCCCTAAAGAAGTCACGGAAATGAGTAAGGGGACACGAAAGAGAGAAATTTAGTACATTGTAAAAAGTTATACAACATAGAAATTCTCTTTTCTGTCACAGTCAGTTCATTCATCTGTCGGACGTTCACTGAGTCTCAGCCTGTGCCAGGCTCTGAGCTGGGTACTGGGGAGGCGGGGAAGGTTAAAACGAGAGAGTCTCCTGGGAGAGAAGAGTGAACGCACAATCGGTCTGATCAGCGCTCTGCTAGCGGGGCGCAGGGTGCTGAAGGGTCTTCGAGGGTCTCTCGGCCCCGGGCGGGTCGGGGATGCGGGAGGCATTTCAGCGAAGCAGGTGCCTCCGACACCCGGGCGGAACCACTGAGCGTGGGCCAACAGGACACCCAGAACTGTGCCGTGAACCTGGACCTCGAGCCCACAGCGAAAGAGCTGAAATGACGCCCTCTGGAAAGTGACGGCTTCTGCATCTGCTCCAGAAAAACCTGCCCAGATACAATTGGTGTGACGCCCCAGGGCACGTCACGTGCCCCGTACGAGAATGCAAGGACTTATTCCTACCAGCTTCTGAGCTCAGCAACAAAAGAGCAGACACAAAGGCCACAGAGTGTGCTTAAGCTCTGTTTCAGTGGCACGGGGATATTAACACCTAAGCAGCCTATAAAGTATGGGGGTGGCTTAGAAAGGACAAACCTTCATTGCTTGGAGAGGACAGACCAGATAGCTTTTTTAATAAAGTTAAAAAAAAAATCGCGGGGGAATAAAAAAGTGTGAACTTGCAAGGTGCGGCCAGCAGCTTCGAGGGACTCACGGACATCTGGTCACCTGCACTGCTTCAAAAAAACACCCACAAGCACAAAACCAGCCTAACTCATGCTCGCCCTGCCGGTTGGCCATCACCGCGAAATCCTGGGAGTCCGTGATTCGCTCACGTATTTTCTATCTTGCTGTCCTATTAAAACTACTCCGGCGGGTGCCCATCCTCGGGGCTTCTGCTAAGGACGCCGCTTAGAGGCCACTCGTGAAGTTCTAGGTTATTCACTCGCTGATCCAGGAAGCACACACATGGTTCCTTGGTTTTATTAAAGTTCTCGCTCGAATATACAGTTTTCTTCCCTCTACGGAGAAATACTTCTTTTTTTTTTTTGGTCGCAGAAGATGAGTCATTTTTGCACTTTTAATTCCCTCCCCATGAATCTGACGGTAACACTAAAGTAACTACAGTGCCCTTTGCAGGAAAAGAACTATATAACTTCACCATTCAAATAGAATCACTAGTTTATTTTAGAGTTGGAAAGGGCTCTAAAATCCTTCTCATCCGGTGTTAGAGGATGTAAGAACAGGAGTGAAACAGGGTCCAGGGAAGAGAGAGAGAAGACCCAGGCTGCCATGTCAGTGCTACGATAACACACTAAACTCAGCCGGTAAATACTTCTGCGCCTGTCACATACCCGGTACGGTCTTCAGGTATTTGCGATACGTCACTATACAAAACCGAAGACCCTAGCTTCCCTCCGGAGCGGGGAAGATGGGGCAGAATGTGGAAAGACAGACCGTGAGCAATAGACAGAGGGGGTAAATTAAACAGTGCAAATCATATCGTAAGAAGATAAGTGTTATGGAAACGAGGAAGAAAAAGTAGACAAGAGCAAGCAGTGCTTCGGGAGTTTTGGGGGGGTGGTTACGATTTGAAATGGGGGTGATCAGAGGCTTAACATGTCACGGGGAGCAGCCGCTGAGAGGCACAGGGTCCCTTAACAAGCTACTCTGCCTCCTGCTGACTCGGTCTCCCCAGTTTTGGTACTAAAATAATGATTCCGCTCCAATAAGCGTGTTCTTATTTACACGGACAGTGATTATTATTCTAAGTTAACACTGTAGTCACTTCATCACTTAGAATAGTGCAGAGGACAAAGGAGGGAAGGGGGACAAGACGAGAGGCCCCGCAGCATGAAAAATCTTCAGGCTCTGGTTTTCTGCGTGGAAATAAAGTTAACCTCTTCCAAACGTCACCTGGGATATTAAAAACGGTGAGCATAAAAATCTTACAAATTATACAAATACAAATTGATTCCTAACGTTACTACCTCATCTATTGTTTTAAATTCTCTTTATAATTTCCTTCTGTACGCTGTCCAAGCTGATACCATCTGCTTTATAGATCACGGGACCCCGGAAGGCGAGAACTAGTCCACTTAACTATCTTTAAATGCCTGCGTGATGTCACACGCAGGCTGATATGTGACAAATACGACTCGATCGTAATTAGAAGTATCTCTTTTTTCCTATGACATGAACCTATTTTTTTTTTTTTAACACAACACCTCAAAGTATTTAACAAAAAGCGTTACACATTTTCAAAGCACCTCCCCGGGGTGCACGAGGAGCGCAGGGAGACGCAGCAAGATGCACAGGCGTCACACATGACCCGTCAGGGTGGCGGGACTCAGCCTGACCACGTCGGCTTTGCAGCTTTGGCCGAACCACTTAGCATCTCCAAACTGGAGGTACTTCCCCGGGCAAAATGCGAAAACTAATACCTCTCTCTCTCCCCGAGGATTCGTGTAAATGAGCTAAAAGCTGCAGAAGTACCTGGCACCGTGCCTGACCCATACGAGGCATTAAATAAATATTAGCTTTCTCTTCGCCAGATCGTCTCCCAGGCCCCAGCATCCCGCTCCGCCCCCTCCAGCCCCCGCCCCCACGCACACACACACTTCATCAGCGAGTAAATAAATGTCTTGCTTTAAACGGCAAGCAGCGTGCAAGAGAGAGAGAGAGAGCCAAGATCCCACTCCACCCCACCAGCCCCTGGCGTCCTCTCGGCCGTGGAGTCCCTGGTAATTTCCTTTCTCAAGGAGGGGACACGATTCCGGTTTGACAGATCCCTTCCTGGACGTCCTCTCAGAATTCCCTGAGGTTCTTATCGTGGCTGATGGATAACAATGCAGAGGCCACGGTAGGGAATAATCACTCTCTCCGAGCTAAAAACTTCCTCTATTGACTTCTCTCACTTCCCGTCGGCCTTCTGCTGCCAACTCCACCTCTTGTTCCAGGCGACTATTGAAAGCAATTCTCTCGGGGCTGGGAAAAAAACACGTTTGGCATTTCACCAGCAAATCCCAGTACCTTCGGTTACCAGCCCCTCGTAGACGAGTAGAATGTCGCACTCAGAACGTTTGTAAAAATCAAATTGTTTACATGTCTGTTTCCTTCCTTTACCCTTAAAAGGAACACAGGAGTGAAGAGAGAGGTCTTGGTTAGTCTTTCTACAAGGTAATGTGGATAATGGTGATAGGATGTCAACAAGAATTTATTTAGCTGTTCTCCCAGGAGAAACAGAAAGCAATACCGTTTGCTCATTCTCGGGGCCTACAGCTAAACGGTATGACGCTTTCTATTATGTAGCCGTGTCTGTGTATCTCAAGCACATAGCACACACAGCGCCTAGAAGTCAGCTGACAGTCGATCAAATTTTACTGAACAAAATAAGTAAATCACCGTTGGGTTTCACACCCAGGACCACCGTGTGACCTTTAACCCTGCCCCCCCCCAAAGAAAAAGCACACGACCCCACACTATGTGCGACCCACGCCCACGCCACCGGAACCTAAGGTTCCCGTTCAAAAGAGTAGCGACGACAACCTCTTTTTTCGAGGCGATGCTGCTTACTTTGGCACACTGCTCCCCTCTGCAGTTTGCCTCCTTCTGTTTTTGTACCAAGGATATTTGTACAAAAACAGAATCTCTGTTGCTTAGTAATTCATCTGCTCCAGCTGCTTGCGTTCCGGTCCCAGTCGGAATGCTCGCTTTCCAGCCTCCTCATCCTTTTTACGAGTCCGGTGCTTTGGCCGGGCCCACCCACCCTTCCCTGCGTCTCCAGGGCGCTGGGCCCCAAGCTCCCACACGCTGCTGTTCCTCTTTCTGCTCCTATTTTGGGGTTATTTACGGCTGTGCCATAGGTAAACTATCGGCTCTCATCAAGTGCTCGCTGAGTCACAGAGCGCCACCCCAAACCCCTCCCCCACCGCCCAGTTCCAAAATTCTCTCGCCCTGAGTCAGGGCAGGGTCACCCCGAGGTCACAGGGGTACCTGGAGAGGATTCGGAGGGCCAGAAGGAGCCCAGGGAAAATCACAGAAGCATAGGCGGGCAGACAGGGAAATATTTTCCCGTCGCAGGTAAAAGCGTGTGGGAAGCTGATCACCCACTGTCCCTGCTAATTCACTCTAAAGTGTCCTTGGCCCCACACGCGTGTGTCCGGGGCTCATCCTCACTGTGCTCCTTCCCGCGCCTCATCCTGGTCTGTCCCCTCCTCATATCTGTTTCTCTCATTTCTTAACTGTTTCTCCAAAAGGGACGATAAACAATTTCCTAGCCACTCACAGTCATAAACCCCGACACATCCAATTACCCCCAGCTCCGTTTACGCACCACAGTGGGCCTGTGCACGCCCCCACCCTCGCCGGCAACCCGCCTCGCACACAAAGGGCCACCCCCGCCGTCCCCCCGCCCCCGACCCCGGCACACGCCAGGGACCCCTCACCTGGAAGGCAGTTGCACTCGAACGTGAAGTCTCCCGTGGGCCGGCAGGTGCCCCCGTTGACGCAGGGCGAGGGGGCGCAGGGCACGTGGCGGCTCTCGCAGTGCTGGCCCGTGAAGCCCTGGGGACACTGGCAGCGGAAGGCGCCGGGCAGGTTGAGGCAGGTGCCGCCGTGCTGGCACTGCCCCGGTGCGTCGCACTCGTCCACGTCGGCCTCGCACTTGGGGCCCGTGAAGCCCGCGGGGCAGCGGCAGGAGAACTGGTTGGCCGCGGTGGTGCAGGTGCTCCCGTTGGCGCAGGGCTGGGACAGGCAGGCATCGGCCCACTGGCACCGCTTCCCTGGAGGGGCGAGAACCGAACTCAGCCCGGTCCACGGCAGCCCCGGGCTCGCAGGGAGAATCCCCTCGCTCTCGGACGGACGGACGCTGACCGGGAGGCCAAGCAGAGCCCCGCCTGGATCCCGCCCTCCAGGTGCGTTCCAGGCCCCTCTCGGCCGGGACACCAAGGCTCACGGAAAAGCACAGCCCTGAGGGGCCCATCAGTCCCCAGAGCAGAGCAGGGTCTGGAGCCAGCCACTGTCCCTTATCCCCTCGTCTCCGCACGAGCCGCTCCTCGGTGGGGACCGCCACCCTCCCTTCTGTTTCCCTAGCGAACCCCCTGCTATGCTGACAACTCTGCTCGTATGTCGTACGTCGCCACGGCTCAGAGTTATGCTGACGCCTCTCAGCTCCCCACCCTCTCCCCTCCCTCCCGGTGGCAGGGTCTGTATTCCCGCAGCGGGCTCTCAAGCCACAACTTCTGAACGAATAACAGGTTCTGATGTTTCCCTCCACGTGTGTTACTAAATAGACCTCTCAGAAGAGAGAAACAAGGCAATACCACTTCTGTTTCCTTTCAACACAACGCACACGCATCGTAGCTCTCAGAGCCTTCAATCACTGCTGGAAATACTGCTTGCTGCGTCTGAAGACGACGAAGCAGCTCTGATTCCCGGTACGTGAAAACCAGACAGAACCAGAAGCCGTCAGGACAACCAAGATCTAGAAAGGTAACTAACTCCTGTGGACTGTCCCAGGTAGGAAAGTACCAGAAGCCGCAAGAAGACGGACACGCCAGATACGAAGGCATGACTCAAAGGAAGCAAGGCAGATTCTCTGAACTAGAGAGGAAAAAAAAACACCCCCGTGCTAGTAATACAGGTGTATTCGTGTGACTGCTGGCTGTCATGAGCTTAAGCTTTTTTTTTTAGAACCTGCATTTAACAATACTCCCATCGGCCGTCAGGGTAAACAGGGGGGCGGCCGACGAGAGCCAGACAGCTTCTCTGAGAGAGAGAGAGTGGGGACACATGAGAAGTGCTCTCTGCCCAGCAAAGGGGAAGGAAGGGTGCCACCGAAGCTGGGGCACAGCACCAGAGAGATCTCGGGGTGCTAAGCAGAGAGCAGGTGCCTCTCACGCCACTGAGAGGCGCTTACCCACAGCAGGGCGAGGTGAGCTCGGCGGCTGCTGGCGACCACGTGCCCAGCAGCACCGGCCCGGCCGTAACCGAAACAGAAAGGTCCCCAGCCTGGGTTTCCCGTCAGGGTGACGAGCTGCAGGCGCTCACTTCCTGGCCCCCCCAACACAACCCCGCCTCTGCATCTCAGAGGAGAGATTAGCTAACAAGGGTCTGAGGCTATCGCAACACCAAAGGGGTGACCTTGACCTGCGGGGATCCCTCGGGCGACGGGCATAGGTGGCGCGTGTGCAAAGGAGGGCGGGAGCCTGCACAACACGGAGGGGAAGCCCTTCCAGGCGGAGGGAAGGGGCTCTGATCTGGGGGTCGTTTCGTTTCAGGGCAACACTTTAACTCTGCAGAAGGCTCTACCGCCGCTTCCGCTGGTCAAGGTTAAAACGTTTTAAACGGGTGTGCCCCCTCCCTTCGCCTTGTGGAGCACGACAGCCCTAAACTGACAATCGGGGGAAAAGTACCCTCTTCACCGCCAACTCCTCAGTGACTCAAGGCATCAGGGCTGCCAGTCACGATGGAGATAACGTGTCACCCCTACCAACACCTTTCAGGGAACAAGCCGCAGGGTGAGTCTTCCGGCCGAACCGGGCCAGTCCAGGGTGCTGAGCACGGTTTTCATGCTCTGCTTATGATATTAGCTTGATGGAAACGTTGGTGCAGTGGGGACACAATGGTGAACGGTTCTCCCTTCTCTCATCTAACTTAATAAATGTGGTTTATTAAGGACTCACGGAAGGAGCCCCAGGATGGAGGTTAAGTAACCCTGGGCGATCGCCGATTCTAAAAAGGGCATTCCCAGTGAAGGGGTGCTGGGCAGCATGGAGGCGACGGGAAGGGAGGAGAATGATGGTGTGGGCGAGAACAGGGGCGTGGGGGGCGGGGAGGCTGAGAACAGGTGCGAGGCCTCGCCCGTGAAGGGCCCGGGGAGCCGGGAAGAGCTCGCGGCTGACCCTGTGGGGGATGAAGCGACCTCAGGCTCTGTGAGCAGGTGAGTCTGTGAACAGGGCCGCGCTTATAATTAAACGTATGGCAACGAGGTGGGCGAACGAGACAGGGAGAGGATGGCAAAGGCGAGGAAGCGATTAGGAGGTGAGAGGTGCGGGCCCCTCAGTCACAGGGCTGGAGGGAAAGGGGGAGGAGCAGACAGGTGAGAGGTACTCGGGGGAGGGGGCTGCGTGGCTGAGTGAGCGGGGTAAGGACGAGGCGGGGAGGGTACCAGCTGGGAGACCTTGGACTGCATCGCCCGCCGATGCAGACAGGCTGAGTTCGGGGCACCTGCTGCATCTCCAAGGACAATGTGCGACAGACAGAACCGCGAGCCTGAAGGTCGGGGTCAGGGGGAACGGAGAGGGGGACCAGGAGAGTCGCCAGCGACGGACGAAGACGAAGGCAGCCGAAGTAAGCGGAGACAGGGCCTCCCTGGAGAGAGAGGCGTGAGCAGCCTCGCAGCCCGGTTCCAAAGGACACGGGAATGGAGCGGACGAGGACGGGGCGATGTGGGCCAAAGGGACGCCCGGCGGCAGGAAGCCCCAAGCGTCCAGGGAGAGGGGGACGTGACAAGAAGCAAGTGACCGGTAGACAGCAAGGACGGCCGCCCCGCCGGGGATGGCGAAGGGGCTCTGATCCCTGCTCCCGACGCACGGACGTTAGAGAGTCACAGACCCCTGAGGATCTGACCCCCTCTCCTTCCCCTTCCCCGCTCTGAAAACCCCCGAAGGGAGCTGGGGGAGCTGTCCGGGACATCAGTTCCTCACCACGGTGTCGAATGCACACCAGAGAGAGCCGGGGGGACCCCCCCAAAGAGCCCCACGTCTTTATCCACGATGGAAAACGCGCAGGCCGGGCCCCGGGTACCTGTGAAGCCGAGCGGGCAGACGCACGCGTAGTCCTCCCGGCCGAGCACGCGGCACGTGCCCCCGTTCAGACAGGAGGGCGAGGCGTAGCAGGGGTGCGCGGTGGAGTGCTGGCAGTCCTCGCCGGCGAACCCCGGGGCGCAGTGGCACGTGGCCTTCCCCAACAGGGCCTGGGCCACGCACGTGCCCCCGTGCTGGCAGCGGTTCCTCTCGCAGGGGTCGCGATGCTGGCAGTACTCTCCCACGAAGCCCTCGGGACACCTGCGTGAGAAGGAGCAGAGTCCGTGAAAATGCCGGCCACGGCTGGAACCTGACAGGGGGTGGGGGGTGGGTGGCCCAGCACGCCTGCCGCGCCCAGGAAAAACACAGCTCAGCTCCTCTGGGTCCCTGCGGGCTGGACGGGTGTGGCGGCACCTGTCGGCTCAGCACTACCGACGACACCTGTGTGTTTACGCCCATCAGCTCCCTCCTTCTGACTAAGCCATTGGGCAGGATTAAGACGGTCCGTGTAATGCACAGACTGACCCTCCATCCTCTCCAGTTTAAAATAAGTAAAAGACCACGTGTCTCCTCTCAAGTAAGCACCCAGAAACGCTAAGTGCTTCCTCTCGTGTTTCCATGGAGACCTTAATTGATCTATACCTAGATTTCTAGGTTGAGACTGAAATAAAGAGAGAAAAAGGAAGTACAGGAAGGGGGATGGGGGGTTTTACCTTTACTTCAATATGGTAACAGGTAAGCAGTAGGCAGCTTTTCGAACCAAATAAAAAAGCACGCACTGGAACTAAAGTAACATTTAAAACAATCCGAATTACCCTACAGACAGCACCGTGAAGAAAAGAAAGACCGTTCCAGCGTGACACCGTGTAACGCCTCGCACACGGTGTGCTGAGGGAGCCTTCTGCGTGCCACCCACTGGCTCACACACGGCACGCACATCCCGGAGTGTCTGCTCGTCGTGACAGTCGTCCCTAAACCGCATAGAAAAGGCATGAAAAGCCTCCATCTGCACAGGGAGGAGGTTACTTCAACGGCACCTCCGAGAAGCAACCAAGAGGAACACGACGTCGATGTTAACGATAAAACCTAGCATTTCGCTGTCGCCCCAGATAGTTTTTGATTCAACTTATTTCTCCAGTTTAGTTTTCGGAGGCTAGAAACCGGTATCTACACAGCTGTTCCGTCGTTCCCTTAACGATGCCACGTTTAAACCCAAACCTCCCTCCTCCGGACCAGCTCCCATCACAGCATCTTGTGGCCACAGCCGCTGTGTCCGCAGGTCCCAGGCACCCAGACCGGGCCCCCTGCACGACTCCTTTTTGTCTCTGCCGGCCATGGCCAAGACCTTGAACAAGCCACCGGGTGGCAAGGTGAGGGGTCCAGAGGTCACAGCTGTGGAGAAAAGGAGAAGGACCAGAGAATAGGGAGCTAAGGCTGCGCCCGGCAGAATCACACGGTCGCTAAGACGGCCAGAGGAGGAACCCGTGCTGGCACGTGATTGCGTAAGCGACCGCAGCCACCTCGCCGCCCCTGCCAGCGCTGGGGACCGTCACCCAGCGTGGCGGAGCCAGGAGCAACCCGGGCGCCGAGCATCTTCGTGAGCGGGTGAAGCTAGAGGAAGGGAGGCGGGGAGGAGAGGGCATGGGGCACGGAGACCAGAGGCCGGCCGGAGCTGCCAGCGAGGACGGCGAGGCGTCTGTACCTCGTATGGTCGGTGGCCCTGCTTTGGGGTCCTGGTGCCGGGACCTCGGACAAGCAAGCGTCTTAACTTCGCCGACTATTAGCTCTCTCAGATTTTAAATAGTCAATAAGGCTCCTTGCATCATGGGGTTGTGGGCACAGAATCAAATAACGCCACGTATGTGAAATTTGCAAATGAAAAGCATGGTTTCTCTTTTGGGCACTTATTGAGAAAAACACGATGCATTATTTAGACTGCAGCCTGATCTGACAATAGAATACTTTTCTGATTTTTTTTTTTTTTTAAGTAGGGGAGTCCAAATCACCAATGCAGCAGAGCTAAAATCAACCCTGAGCTATATGAGCAAAAAGCATTTGCAACTTACTTAGGAAATCTGTCATGGATAACGCTGAGAAGTGAACCACTGTCATCCACAAGGACAGTCCTCTGGACCCGATGAAGTCCAGCTGACAACACTAGGTTCCCCCACGTGGAAATCGTGCACCTCGTAAATAATGGCGAACTTTCAAACGCGGGTGGGCTTTGCCCAGCGTGGCTCCTGAGCTGTTTACGCTAGCACCACCTCCCCAAAACCATCACGTGGCCTCGGCTCAGAGAATGCGAACTCACGGAAATACCAGCATCGTAAACACACCGTGAAAACAGACGGTGAGGGTCCCCAGGAAGACGAAAATGAGCTGCTATGACAGATTCCGGGGGCAAACACACATATTCCTGAAGCACCTGTTACTGGGATTTAACCTACATGGTTGCTCCCTCTGTGGGAAAGTTAAGTTTCCACTCAGACCTTTAAGAAACCAGCAGGAGGAGAGGTGGGCAGACTGAAGCTGCAGGCCCTGGGCCCCGAGCCCACTCCCTGTTACTACTGTAGGGCCCGAGGGCTGAGAATGGCGTCCACGTTTCTAAACGGTTGGGGAAAAATTAAGAGAAGGCTATTTCGTGACATCTGAAAACTATGTAGTATTTGAATTTCAGCGTCCATAAATAAAGTTTTATTGGAACACAGGGCATATTTCTTCATGTACGGATTGCCTCTGGCTACTTCTGCATTACAATACAGGGCTGAATAGTTGCACGGGGACAGTTTGGCCCACAAAAGTATTCACTATCTGGTGCCTTACACTTTGTCAGCTCCTGAGTATGAGAATATGTGAAGCCTAGTTCTATAAATGGCATCAATGCTGCTGATTAATGATGACGTTAATGGTGATGAAAAAGAATGTTCTCCTATGTTTCCACACAGACGATTACACTCATCCATTCCTGCAGCGAACATTCAGTAAGTGACTATTATGTGACAGGCAGTGTTTCAGTGCTGGGTAAACCCTTCAACTCCTAGTTTAAATTCTGATAGGGGAAGACAAAAAAAAAAGTTAATTAGTCAAATACATAATTTGTTAGGTGGCGTTAAGAGCTCAAAAAATATAAACAGGAAAGGGGGATAAGAAAAGTAGGCGACAGGGGACAGTATTTTGGTTTGAAACAGGAAAACCAGAGCAGGGCCCCGAGGAGGCCCCTGTGAGTTAAGGCCTGAATGAGGTGAGGGGCCAGCCACGCGGAGAGGGGTCTGGGGGAGGCGCGTTCAAGGCAGAGGGCAGAGCAAATGCGAAAGCCCTAATACCATGTTTGAGGACCAGCAAGGAGACCCTCCGTGGCTCTACAAAAGGCATTCATAAGGGGAGCAGCAGAGAGCGGATGAGAGCTGTAACCGGAAGGTGGACCGCGAGGCTTCGGACACCGTGAAGAAGGGTTTATTTACCGCAGTGAGAGAGACAGCACTTAGATGCCAGGCACACCTGGCTGACTCGCCTACAGCCCGTGCACAGAACCACGTCCTGTTTTTAGGTGAAACTAGACTTATTATTGGTAAACTAAAGACCTAATTTCTTATTTAAGGGACTCTACGGGGCGAGACCTCAGTCTATTTTTTTTTTTAACCTTAAAACGTGCACAAGTCTCTCTCAACCTACATTTTTCACCAAGCCCCATTTCCCTTTGCAAATTCTTCCTTCACAGCCAGGCAGCTGTATAACTGCCGCCTCGTTTCACAAGTATTTTTTCCCCTTTCTGTGACATCTACTTCTTACTTACTAGTCCCCTTGCAACAAAGTCTTCATTCTAATCGTTGCCTGGAAACCATGTGCTAAGAGCAATGACTTTCCCGAGTCAAGCTCAGTGGTCCCATCTAAGATTTCGTCGCGAGGAAATTCTGTCTCCTGTAGGAGGGTCTTGCTGACCACACCTGCTACCGTTTTAATCTTTTCCTGTTTGGCTGCTGTGACTCCCGCTGCCTCCAAGCTTGGTAAAGTTTTAGTCTTAGGTTGCTGATTCCATTTCTTCTCGGTCAGCCATGGTCACCTGCAAGTTCAGTCCGGCTGCCCTGCTCTCTTCTCTCGTGTACATTTGTTGCTGCTGTCGATCATTCCACTTTAAAAAATGACCATCGTGTATTTGACTCCCAAACTTACATCTCCAGGGCCGTTTGCTAAATGTCATGTACATACCCTGCCAATTCCTGCCGATACTTGAAACTACACACTTAAAAGGTGGCGTCATCTTCCGGCATCATGAGACTTGATTCCACTTTTCTGAGGCGTCCATCCATTCCTAATCTTAAAAGTCACTTTTGGTTAATCCTTTGACATTATATATAATTTATTGCCATGGTCTGACAACTCTTGTTAAGAGAATGCCTACAATACTTACTACTTATCTTCATGGTTTCCTTTTTGATATAAATTCCGATCATCTCGGGATGACATCTTACTGCCGGCTTTCCCCACCCCACATCTAGCCATCCTTGGAATAACAGAACCTTGGGATTCAAGACACTGCAAGGTAATTTCTATACAGTGAGGTGAGTCTTTCTAAAATACCCCTAAAAGACGATCGATCGCCAGTCTCTCCTTGAATACGAGCAGTTAAGCACGGTGCCTGAGAAAGCGTCAGAATTTAACGAACACTTGAAATTATGTTTGTGCCTGCTACGAAGAGTCCCGACTCTAGAACCAAACCACCTGGATCTCAGTCCTAGCTACTTATTTACCCGATGAGTGATCTTGAGCCAATTACCAGATCTCCTTGCTGTAAAATGAATTCGATAAGAATGCCGACCTCATAGGGCTTTAAATAATGGAAAAGCACTTAGAATGGCATCCAGCGGATAGTAAACACCGCGTGTTTATTAAGTAAAATAAGAGGACGCTCTTCGGCAGGGGGGTCCCGTTGTCAGAAAGCTCTTCCTTATGTCACATGATTCTGCCTCTCCTCCCAGGCATATATACCCAAGATCGCTAAAAACATAAGTCCACCCCCAAAATTCGCAAAGGATGCTTCACAGCAGTATTATTCATAACAGCAAAAAGCGGAAACAACCCAAATGTCCACAAGCTGATGCCTGGATAAATAAAATGTGCCACAGCCATACGGTGACATCTTATGTGGCCATCAAAAGGAACGGAGGTCCGGTACGTGCCATGACCGGGATGAACCTTGAAAACGTCATGCTGAGCGACATACGCGAGACGCAGAAGGCCACACGTTGTGTAATGCCATGTTTATGCAATGTCCAGAACAGGCCAATCCATAGAGAGAGAAAACGGGTGAGTTGTGGCAAGGGGCTGAGAAGAAGGGGGACGGGAGAGTGACAGTGACACATGAGAGAGGTTCTTAGAGGGGTTCAGGGGGAGAGAACACAATGTCGTGAAAATAGATCGTGGTGATAGTTACATATGTCTGTGCATGTATAAAATCCATTGAATCGAATAGTATGCGAATTATATCTCATTTAAAGAAAAATCCTGCCTCCCGACAGTGTCCACCTCCTGCCTTGTCCCTGTCCTCTAGAACTAAAAGGAGCAAGCCTCCTGCTCTTGCACGTAGCCCTTCGAGACGGTGAAGATAGTTATGTTGACGCTTTTTTCCCCCCAGGATTCCACACTTTGGACTATTCCTGAATATAAAATTATTTCCAGACTTCCTCCCCATTTTAGTGACTCGTCTGCGCTTGAGATAACAATAGTAATAATCATGGTGACCAAAATTTTTGAAGCACCTACTGTGCGTTATGTACTTGCTAAGCATGTTACGCTAGCATCTCTGGGTCCTGCTCCCTATAGCAGACATTAGGGTCTCCATTCTGTGTGTGAGGACCTCGGAGCTTAGAGAGATGACGATTTCTGGGCTAGGAGACACGGGGCGGAGGCATCCCACACGGGTACGAGTCCTGGGCTTGCGGACTCCAGAGAGAGGCTAGCTTACCCCCCAACACACACACACACACACACACACACACACACACGCGGTATTCTAGTTCACAAAAAAAAAAAAAATTAAAAATGCAGGGCCCCAACGGGAAAAAGCCGAGCACACGTGCTCTCACCGGAGCAGCCCACAGCTGCACCATCCATCACCTCTGTCTGGACACTGTTTCTCCGACTGCAGCCTGAGCTGTGCTCACTTTTTTAGGAGCCACACAACACGATGATGAGCTACTGAGCACAGAGTCCGTTCCAAAGCCCAGAGCTTTTTCTGTGCATGTGAACTGCTTTCATGCCATAGTTCTCTCATCCTGTACTTGTGGAACGGGCTTTCGCACCCCATCAGTGGACCCCGCGTTCCCGGTGAGCCCACCGGGCTAGGATCTTTACTGAGCTCAGTCTCCACTGAACTGGTTTTCACACTTTGTTTGTGTGATCGTGGAATTTAGGGGCTGTGCCACGTATCGCAAGCCAGTGGTCTGCACCCCTACTGCACAGGTAAGGACGCTGAAGCTAAGCGATACGCCCCCACGTTTGTGGTCTGTGATTCCGGTGAGGTCCCCTGAGTTTTGCTTCAGCTCCAGCGATCGCTCTGTCTCTACCTAGATCTTTTATCAAAGCATAAAGGAGCACTCGACCAAAAGTGTTCCACTGGGGCTTGCCCCAAGACTGGCGAATCTTCAGGCAGCTCTATTATCCGAGTTGCCCAGCATCCCATTCACACCTCTCCGTAAGGACAGCCAGGAAATCCCTTGCAGAAGCTAAGCACACTATTGAAAGAGTAGCCGTCCGAAGCAGAATTCTGATCCTGTCTCTGCTCTGCTCAGAAACTAGCATTAGGGTGCAAGTTTCTTAGACCCTTTTCTGCTTTCCTACCCCACTCCTGCCCTCTGGCTTACCCCTTAGCAATCCATAACGCAAACACTGGATTGCTTCCACACTCTTGTCTACTGCTCCCTATACACAAAGCTTTCTAATTTCCAGCGAAAATGTCACGCTTTCCCATCTGTTATGTCTCTAACGTGCGTTCCTTTCTTCTACCCTTGCTTCAAAGATCTGCTCAAAACCTATGCCCTCCCGTGAAGCCTCTTCCAGACCCGCTGACCCACCTGTGACCCCCCCACAGGAGACGGGGAGCCGTGTAATGCACACACTATTTCTACCTGCACGGCTCTCCTCCACTTGAACCCCTGCTGTCTTTCCTGTGCCTCTCTCAGCCTCCCGTCTGGTATTTTCTGGGGGAGGGGAGTGTCTTGAGCCCCTCGTGCAGGAGCCTAGAACACCAAGAACACCTCCGTGCCCCCCAGGAAGCAAGCGGTTCCAGCGCAGGTTAAACTTCGTGGGATGGATAAAGTCAGTCTCTCGATCTAACTCTGCCATAAACCCCCCTCCCAACGCCACGCTGTGCTCCGCCCGGCGAGACACGGGCCAAACACCAACCCTAAGAAGCACCGCGAGGTCCCGGATTATCCGTCAATCCCCCGCAGGCCATGCAGCATTACGGACCTGGAGCGAAGGGGACAAGCGGGCGCGTGAGACCGCTGGAAATAAAGGACCCCTGTTTGCTAAGGCGGGAGAGCTTTCGGCCTCGCCAATCCCGGTCCAAATGCAGCAACACGAGGACACACAGACCCGGCTAATCTGGGCGGGAGTTAAGGCCCAGCCTGAAAACATGAGCTGTTTGGCTCTCCTCCTGAGATGGCCAAGGCCGAGTCTGGTTACATGCTGGAAACCTGGCTAATCAGCCCAGTTCCCTCACGGACCTATCGTTCTATGAAGTTGGTTACCCCAGTAAAACGTTTGGAAAATAGCCTACACCTCTTGAATAAAGGTCTATGTACGATTTTTTTCTAAAAAAATAAATAAATAAATAACCAAGTGAATCTAACAGAGACTTTTTGTTCCCCGGGCCACGTGCGAGCCATTTCCCGGTGACTTCCTCCTTCTCCTCCTCCTCCTCCTCCTTCTCCTCCTCCTCCTCCTTCTCCTCCTCCTCCTCCTCCTCCATCCCTTTCTCCAGCTTCGGAAGCTGACGGTATCGGTCCCAGAGGAGGCTCCGAACACCAGGGACGAACACCAGGAGCATCGTCCCGCTTCCTTTTGCTTGTTTGTTTGTCTGTTTGTTTATTTGTTGAGGGGAGGGGCTTTCTCGCTGTAAAACAACTCTGCAAACTCCTAACTCCTGTGAATACCCCTCGGGTCCATATGGACGCACTGGTGGCGTTTCTCTGAAACTGCCTGCCATTTCTGACCCCGAGGGGTGCGTCCACTCTTCCCCTGCTCCTGCTCTCACACACTCACACACTCACACACACACACACACACACGGGGACCGAGGTGAAGGGCGGGGAGCGACAGAAACGAGGGATCCCTCCTGACGGAACCAGAAACGCAGCCCCCCTCGACACCGCAGCTGAGAGCCAGACCCGGTGCTCGTGCGGGCCGCCGGCCGCCTGGACCTGTTCCCGTGCGGCCACTGCGCAGAGCTTGGCGGGGCCGGGGTCCGAGCGGCACGTCCATCCAGTCAGTCAGTGTCCCTGGCGGTGGCTGCGGTTCAAGACCAGTCTCCCTGGGAACACGGGGCAGAAAGACGCGTTCTTCCCAGTTTCCCGAGCGAACGGCCAGCCACTCATCGAGGGAAAAGCGTAGACCCCGGGGCCGCCTGTGTCAGCTCCAGGGTGATGGAGGCCTGCGCAGGAAATAAGCCCCTTTTTCCAAATAAAAGCCAGTGTCTCCGCTCCTCGTTGTCCCCCCACCCCGCCCCGACTGCTCTGTGTCACAGGGTGAGCGAGCCCAAACTGCACCCAGCACTTTGCTGAGGCTCTGCCTTCTGTGTTGTTTTTTCTTTATTCCTTTTTTCTTTTTTTTTTTTTTGAGCAAGGATTTGGCCATTAAAAAAAAATGAAACCACCAAGCCAAACCCCACCGCACACAAAAAGAAAAGAGAGAGAGAGAGAGAGAGGGCGAGCTTTACAAAACAGCGATTTCAAAATCATGATTTTTAAAAACACTACACAGACTGTGGAACCGAGGGGGGAAGAGAAAATGCCTCGTGTGGGCTGTGGCCGGGCCTGCAGCTGCTCCTCGTTAAAGCTCCTCGTTACTCCCTCTGGGCCGCTTTCCAGGAGAAAATTCTTTACACAGAACTCTGCTTTCAACCCACTTTCTTCTCGCTCTGGGCCTCTCGGGCCCCCCAATCCGCCGTGGCAGCCTGCCCTGGCTCAGCTGGAGGAGCGGAGGGGGAGAGCTGTCGTGAAGGTACATGAGGTAAGGGGCAGGGGAACAAAAAAAAAAAAAAATTAACAAAACCCAGAAACCAAATTAAGCCGTGGTCAGGAACAAAAGGTCTGCACTCTGAAAGCGCCCCGAATCGCTCCGTTCTTCTCGGCGACCGCGATGCCAGCTTAGTTTCCTGCCCCTCCTCTGCTGCACCCCTGCTCAAGCAGATAAAAATAATTGCTAACAGCCGAGGCCAACTGGAACCAGTGAAAGTTCCTGTGTGTAGCACTGAATCCCCAGGGCTCTGCCTATTAAACTTCGAGACGCCCCAGAGCCTGCAGTCAGTCGGGTCCAAACTCTGGTGGGGCGTTCAAGAGGCTCAGCCGACTCCGAGCCTAACCAGCCCGGGGGCCTTCTCCTCACGGTGCCTCCATCCGGGATGACGATGACGGCTCATCAGATTGCTGATGCTGTCACTCTGAGTAAAAGGTAAAACTCAGTGGGCGATGCTAATTACTGACATTGTTTCAAAAAAAAAATAATTAGAAAAAAAAAAAAAACCACAACGCATGAAGATTTCTAGTCAACTTCCCAGTAAAGAGGGGGAGGAGGAGGAAGAAGCTGTGACGTGGACTTCTTGCCATTCACACTCTCACCTCCTCCCCCCTGCCCGCCCCCGCCCCGCCCCCCCACGAAAAACGCGACTGCTTACTCAGCGAGAAGGAAAAACAAAAGGGGGGGAAAGAAAGCACTTGTGTGCCCCGTTAGGGCCCAGCACGGGGCTGGTTTGCGGTAAAACACTCTTTCGAGGGCTTGGCTGGTTTGATGTAAAGGAAACAGACACACAGATCATCGTTCCATCCCCCTCCCCTCCACGCGCACACACACACACACACACACACACACACTTTCTGCCACCCCGATAAACAAAGCCTCCCCCCCCAAGCTGCAGGACACAGCCCGCTCCTCCACTATGTAAATGCGGCTTCCGGAACAGAACGGTTTCTGCTTTTCTTGGGGAGGTATTTCAGAAAATGTTAATCTGGCTTCCCACGTCGGGCTGAATGCTTCCAAACGGAGAGTTTCCCACAGGAAAAAAGCACCTCGCAGGGAAGCGTGAGGCGGGCCGTCTCCTCGGCGTGTCCCCCTCCCTCCCCATCTGAACACAGCCGTGGACACGCACTGGTTTGAACAGATCCGAATTGATCAGAGGCCAGGGTGGCACCAGCTGGCGGGCTGGTGACTCGCAGCGCCGTGCGTCTTCACCAGGGACTATGACACCAGTGACCGCGGCGACGGGCAGCCAGGCTCCGTGTACACCAGAGTGTGCCCGTGCCCTTGACATCAGCTGACGGCCTGGGCTCGTCCGTTCATCAGGACCCGAGAGCTGAGCTGAGCACCTGGTGTCCTCAGTGACCACTCGGGAGACTGGGCGAGGGCGGGCACATGCCCAGCGTGGGAACGCTCGCTCATGTTGCTGCCAGGCCAAAGCCGGCCTTTCCTGTACCCCTGTGCCCAGGCGGGCCCTCGCCCACCCTCCTGCGCCTGCCCCCCTGTGCCCAGGCGGGCCCTCGCCCACCCTCCTGCGCCCATCTCCCTGCGCCCAGGCGGGCCCTCGCCCACCCTCCTGTGCCCGTCTCCCTGCGCCCAGGCGGGCCCTCGCCCACCCTCCTGCGCCCGTCTCCCTGCGCCCAGGCGGGCCCTCGCCCACCCTCCTGTGCCCGTCTCCCTGCGCCCAGGCGGGCCCTCGCCCACCCTCCTGTGCCCGTCTCCCTGCGCCCAGGCGGGCCCTCGCCCACCCTCCTGTGCCCGTCTCCCTGCGCCCAGGCGGGCCCTCGCCCACCCTCCTGCGCCCATCTCCCTGCGCCCAGGCGGGCCCTCACCCACCGCAGTCCGCGGCGCTGGGCCCTTGAGAACGTGTCTGCCTGTGATTAAACGTGGCAACACCTTCTAAACATATGCGTTTACACAAAGCACCCTTCACAGTGACAGGCAAGAGGGCAGGCATTGAGCCAGCTGTTCCCAAGCTGTCCCCGGTACAGGAAACCCCAAGGGTCCTCAGATGCTTGCAAAGCGCTTCTCTCTAGGCTTCCAAAAGACATCCCGTCCGTAGCGAAATGGGCTGTAGATGCCGTTGTGACTGTCGAAATGTAAGGCACCGCAACACGGCTACCGGATCCTTAGTGGATTTCGACACTTTGCCCTGTGTTCAGACGAGACACTGAGAAACGGCCTCACCTCAGGCTCATCCCCCTTCACGTGTCACCCTCTCCCGGGGCTCAGCTCCTCTCAGCTCCCGGAACGGGCGGTAGATGCGGCTTCTCGCTCCGGGCCTGGGCACGTGCTGCTCACTCGGCCCAGAACCCTCCTCTAGCTAAGCCCTGGAAGTCCTACGAGTCTCTGCTTAGATGCCACTTCCTCGGAGAGACGAGCGGGACACCCCCGCTGTTCGGTCCCATAACCCCAACGAATCACGTAGCCAACTCATTATCCTGCGTCACGAGTATTGTCCCCAACAGACTGCGAGCTGTTCGTCGCCACACTCACGGTGCCCAGCGCAGTGTCTGCGGTACGGGAGGCATCCAACTGTTCGGTGACACGTCCTCCACAGGCACCGAGAGGCAAAACGCAAGCGTCCACAGAACCTTCGCACCTTAAAAAGGCTCTTTCGTGACACTCACAGTTTGGAAGTACTAGGTTGAGAAAAATTACCCAAAGGATTATCAATACTAATTAAGATTCCTAACAAACAGATCGAGGGCTTTCTTAACCCTTGTCCACCCTAAATCATTCAAAGTGGGCCGGCCGACCCCACAGGGAATAGATTTTTTCAAATCATGTTTTCCCTCCAAATAGGAAATTAACTAACACAGTCTTCATTTTCTCTTGCGCTTTTATTTATTAATCTTCGGTAAAACGTTAAAACGCCAGGAGCCTGTTGCCATGAGTGACAGAACATCCTGCAAAGTGGCCTCAGAAGCAAAAATCCTTGGGAGACTGAGCAGTGAAAATTAAACCAGATTCCAGGAAAAAAAAGTGAGCGTGGTGTCTGCCCTCTGTTCTCCAAAGAGAGGGTGACCCCCTTTCGAAGTTCTGCACACCAAAATAATGTCTGCAGGTAGAACAAACCCCAAGATCTTATGGTCTTCTGAAAGGATCCCTCGTTCAAAAACCATTGTGCCCAAGTCATTATCGAGCCAAACCTGAATGTGAGAGTAGGCTGGAGAAAAACCTGCATTTTTTTTTCAAACTTTAACAGGGTAAAAAATATATATATGTCTTGTAGATTCCAAATAAAGCATTCAAAAATTAATAAAAAAGTAATCCCACATGTGGGCAGGCAAAACTGTTCAACGAAGAACTGGAAAATATAATTTTAGAATGCCTTGAAACACTACAAAAATCCCACTTAAATGGCCTTAATTAGAACCACAAATAATAAAAACTGTGGACATAGGGGAATAGGAATAATGGTGTCTAAAGCCAATTTCAAGACAAAAACCACTACTTCCTTAAAAGATAGGACGATGGTGGTGGGGAGGGAGAGTGTCACAATGGTTTGTGCCCTTCCAAGCCAGAGAAACTAAGTCTCAAACAAAGATCCAGAAATTATATACTCAAGTGTACCTGAGGTGAAGATAAATGCCTTCTGAGAATGTACTACATTGACCCCCAAACTAAAGAGACGGAGGTCACAAGCACAGCGGACACCGTGAACCTGGAACGGCCCAGCCTGGCCCTGGTCCTGGCCACCAAGGCGAAGCTGTGAATAAAATCTCCCACATCTAAACAAAAAGCCGTATCAGAGCAGAGACCATCACATAAGTCACGAGCGACGCTTTCATGCCAACTCTAGGGAGGCATTTCACTTGCTAAACTCAGTTGGGGTGAAGCCGCAGCTCACGTGGCCACATTCTCCCGTCCCGTCCGTTCTGCTCTGAAACATACGTATCTCGTGGTAGGTGAGATGTATTCAGGGCATATGTGAACAAATACGCAGATGAATAAAAATATAACTAGCATACTGTTTTACAAAACCTCTCACCCAAGACCCCAGCGTGTACTCAGACTGAATGGCTCCCAACCAACCCTTCCTCGGCACCAGCCCTGGCTCGGCCACTAGCCGTGAACCCTGAACTTGGCCAGCCACGTCACCTCTCTGAGCCCGGGCCACCTCGTGTACAGAAACGAGACGCTGGGCCAAATAATCTCTCATGCCCCCTTGAGCTCTAAAACTGTACGATTCCAATGAGGCGTGTGCCATGTGGCCCCTTGGGTATTAATACAAGATAGGCCTCTTTTACGAGGATCTTACAAACAAGAGTTTCCACACTATTTTGTTAAATGTTAAAAAATAAAAATATAGCTAGAGTTACATTCTGGGTCTTCCAGAAAAAAGCTGCCTCACGAAAGCCCTGAGTTTTTGCTTTTTAATTCCCCTCTCTCCCTCTCCCTCCCCGTCCATATATATCTATGAGGAAAGCGTTCACCCACGTCAGCTCCTTGAGGGCTGGTGCCAAGAAGGGGGAAAAAAAAGAAATAGCGCTGAATGAACACCCTGAGCTCACTGAACGAGGTCAGAGGGCAACGTTTAATCCCGGTCTACGTTCTAATCAGTTGTGACACGGGCTAAGTCACTGGCCTTATTCAGCCACGGGACACTCACATGGAAACCCAGATGAGCAAAAAAGGTGGACGGTTGCCACAGTGCCCTTGACGCTGAAGCATGAGGACTCTGCCATTCTGGCTTCTGAACTCCCCCAGCTACACTGCCCGAGGAGGTCCTGATGCTTGCTGATGTCGACACGTGGGGTCAGTGGGTGGACGTGTCCTATTAACCACCGACCCACTCCAAACGAGGGGCTCCCTAGAGCAAAACATGCGCCTCACGTCTCTCCTTTCCTACCCCTCACACTGCCTACCTGTCACCCTTCTGGCGCAGACAGGTCGACACACGCGTGTGCAAATGAACTGTGGCCCCCCTGACACTCTCCGCTAAGCCCTCACAGGAAGCGTCAGGAAGCCACGAGCAAGGAGAAAGAAACATATATGTCAACAAAATACGGAGAATACAATGGAACCTTGAACCTATGAGGGACAGAAAGATCTCACCGGCTTCCCCCAGCCGTGTCCGGCACGAGAGTCTGTTCACTTCGGCGCAGAATAGTGGCAGATGAGGTGGCGGCCCCCTACGGCAGGTGACCCGACGGCACATTGCACCAGGCTAAGAACGACCGATGTGTGTGCAAAGCAATGATCTGGGACGGGGAGCCCCCCGCTTAACCTGCGGGCAATCGACCACACAACGAAGGTCATCGAGGGCCTCCGTCCAGATATCATTTGTATATTTCCTCTCGACATGTATGTAAACGCCCACCTTCCTTCCCCAGCTCATGCTGCCCTCACCAATTCTTATAAAGTTCAGGAGAGAATAAGGGGACATCCCATCATCACAGAGAGTTCGCTTCTGTGGACACTAACGATGAACTCAGCCTTTGCCTGGAAGGAAATGAGTCAAGTGTTCGTTAGTAATCAAGTTCTGCCCGTTTCTTAAGAGTGACCCAGAAACTCGAGGTCATGCGTTTTTAACGATATGAGACAGAGAATCAGACACCACACTCATCAGACACAAACAGGACTGAGGCAGAACAACTGAAGTCGGGGAGGTTCCTGAGGTCCCTCGCAGGATGACTGAGGTTTCAAAAAGGGGCAAGTTGCCCAGGAAAAGAATTCTTCACGGAGATGTGTCTGGCTTACTTACACAAGAACCGGCATTGCAAAATCTTAAAGGGACAGGTGGCCAAACAGCTATGGCTCCACCGTGGTCCAGGCAAGAGAATCAGAACTGCTGTCAACTGTTATCCACGCAGAACAGGCAGCCCCGGCTGATTCTGGATAATTGAGGGTTTGGGTATGTACTGTATCATCAGAGGAAACAAGCAGTAAAGGACAGGAGCTAATTTGGGGTAACCAAGGATTTGGCTAACAGACGCTTGCTCACTCTGGACCCCTGAAACGAACTGGATGGGGCCGGTGATACACTGGACACGAGACCCGACGCCGGCCTTCCTGCGTTCTCGGCTGGGGGAAGGCCGTGCACGAAAACCGGTCCTCTCCTTTCTCCGTGCCCGTTTTTCCGTCCCCGTCCCTACCCAAGCCTGTCCTTCTTCTGGCCTCCGAGTTTCCTTGTAAATGGTGTCCACACGCCTACCCGGACGCTCTGTTCTAGAAGCAGCACAAGAACCGACACTCGGAGCCAAAACGGTCTGGGGGTGGTGGGAGGCGGGGGAAGGTGACGGCTCGCAGCTGGCCCGTACCCCTGTCCCCCTCACTCTGGACAGCCCATGTGCAAGCATCCCCGCCGACATGCCCTAAAGGAAACCTTTTTCAAATCACTTTTCTGTTGCTGTGAAACCAGATTAATCCACATGCCTGTTTAGTAAAATCTCACCCAGACGGAAGGACAGACAGAACCGAGCAACCAAGACGCAGCAAAGTTCTGAAAATACGTCCCTGAGGAAAAACTGACAAAGATGTCCATAATGACACCCCAGGAAACAACAGCCCCTCACTTCCTCCCGTCCGTTCACCCATCTTCGAAGGCGCCGTCAGCACACAAAGGTTTATCATCTAAGGGCCTCACCAGAAACCCCGACTCCAGCCTCTGTCCCCCGGCAGGGGCTGCTGTGTCTGCACCACATCTCACCATCCGGGCCGCTACGTCGGGTTTTACTATCTCCATGTATGGACGCCTCGTCTCCCCGGCAAGATGACAGGGGACTGCCACCATGCCACATGCCCCAGAAGCACGCCGTTCGCTGTCAGCCCCGCCAGAGGTACGCGCTCTGGTGACGAGGAGGTCGGACGGCAAGGGCCTCTGGGCTCTTCTTTCTTCTCTCTCTTCACAAGGCCCCACGGGGCTCCAGCATAGTGTGGTGAAGGCTAGACTTTTCTCTGAAGAATACCAAGGAGTGACTGGTTGTGTCCCCCCAAGCTGAAACCCTAATTCCCAGTGTGATGACACGTGGAGGTGCGGCCTTGGGGAGGTGATTATGTAAGATGGAGTCTGGAGGGTGGGGTGCTCACTGTGGTATTAGTGCCCTTATGAGCAGACGAAGGGACCAGAGCTTCCCCTTCCCACCGTGTGAGGACACAGCGAGGATGCAGCCATCTGCGAACCCGGACAAGGTCCCACAGGGACCAGACTCGGCTGGCACCATGACCTTGGATTTCACGGCCTCCAGGTGTCTGCTGGCCAAGCCGCCCCGTCCATGGTCATTGGTTATAGCTGCCCAAAGTGACTGAGACAACATGTGAGGGGCCTACAGTGCTTTCAGGGTCTGTCTGGCTTTCCATGTTCAAGGTCCCAGGTATAGTAACTTCAGGAAAGTGGCCCAAATCTCTAGAGATTTAGAGCCCTAACTGCTACTATGCCACAGAAGTGCTACTCAGGTTATTTTTTCCATTAACAACTATCTTCTCCTCAAAATGCCTTCATTAGTCTTCACTTTCACTTTTCTTTCTTAAAGACCTTTTCATAAAGATCCAAGTAAGACCTTATTTAGGAGAGAAACATATTACACCAGAGGTAATTGCATTAACAAGGACAGGCTGACGGCATCAGTATAAGAATCAGTTCTATATTTCTGGACACAGAGGATGAAGGTGCTCGCGAAGATTACTGACAATAAATAGAAAGAGAACCCTGGGAAGCCCCCCAAGAAATGGAGTACTCCTTATACTGAGATGTAAAGTAAAATGTAACTGAGACAAATACGGAAACAGGACACTCAGATCACACACACACACACACACACACACACACACGCACGCACACACACAGAGGGGTGGAGGAGACCTCAAACTTCATTCCCAGCTACAAAATTCCCATGTACGGGATGTTGAGACGAGGGCTTAATGAAAACCTCCATCCCACACATTTGTTAAGCTAGCTTAACAAAGAAAAAAATGACTTGAAAATGTCTAATTACATTTTATCACATTCTGATATCCCCTTCGGATTTACTCTTGCTAGCCTTGATAAAAGATGGATGACTAGCCAAACTTTAAAATAAAGGCTTTCAATAAGCTACCACAGATCCTGAAAGAGACATATTTCTCATCCTGCTTAGTCGCAAGAAAAAAAAAAAAAGGAGAAGATGAATTCCTACGTGAAGTTAATGGCGCTGGCATGCCACCACGAAACAATAAGCAGCCAACTTTACGAAGAATCACAGTTAACCTGGGAACGCTGTTGAAAGACGTCGCGCTCAGCTCGCATCTATTCACACCAGATTCGCAGGACAAAATTAGTTGACTTCACTTACTGGCAGTTACCCAAGGCACGCAGAAGGACGAGGCAGAGCCTGAGAACCACTTTCTCCCCCTTCTCCAGCTAACGCTGACGTTTACAAAGGTTCCAACCTAAAGGACAAAGCCTAGTTGAAAAGAGTATGGGAATTCTGTGGCTCTATATGGATAAGAAGTGGATAATCAAGATTCCCTTAAGAAAAACGTCCCCGGGGACACCTAACTTACTTGTGACAGGGTGTTTCAAGGATCTGAGTGTTTCTAAGAAGAACCGTGTTGGAATGACTCTGTCAGAGGTCCAGACCTTGAGTCTCACGGAAAGAGAGCCTCCCATCCATACCTCGCGATGCAAACGGAAAGCACGGTGTTTAACAACCTGCGACTTCTGTGCCGGTCGCGACATTTATCAGAAGTCGCTGGGTGTGACCTGTCTCAGTTTCACAGCTGCATAAAATCTGTCTGGCCCTGCTCATCTTTCTTCCATTAGGAAAAAGCAGGGAGGAGAAGTTCCAAGTGTTTCAACTCCGTTTTCTCTACTAAGGAGAATTTTAATGGACAACATCCTCCATCCCCACCCATCACTGACCGCCCCCCTTCTTATATTTCGTCTGCATAACTGCACTGAGATTTCAAGGCAAACACCGCTTCTCGGAAATGCATTAGCCACGCACGGTCCACGCACGCTCAAGTAGCTACAGGCAGGCCCAAGCCTCTGGTGGGCTTGGAGCTGCCCGGGCCTCCCTCACACTAACGTCTCGATTCGAACATCAGGAACTACACAGAGTTTGAATCATATTCCTTATCTGAAAAGCCACCTTTCATATACTTCCAAGTGTACCTCACTTCCTTTTTTCAGAAGGTCGTGTTTGGACTGCCCCTCTACAATCGGTAACTGTGCCCCGTTTGACTGATGGGCAGCTGGAGACCCACGGGTGACAGCACGTTTTCCAAGAACACGTCTCAGGCCAGTGACGTGAGAGTGATGAGATCTCGGGCAGATTAGTTAACCTTTCTGAGTTTCCACATACTCCTCTGTTAAACATGGATATGAAAACTAACTGCGTTGCATGAGGACTAAGCAGTAAAGAACTTTAACTGAGCACAGAGCCTGGCACATACTCAGTGCTCGATGAATGTCAGCTAGCATATTTTTTAACTTGCCAAAGACCCAGCTGCTAACAGGAATAATGGCTTAAGCGCGAGTGTATCTGACATAAAGACCTCTGTCCTCTCCGTGTCACCAGGCAGGATAGACAATTCCAGACGTCTCAACTCGCTCAGCAGCCCCAGAATGCACCATCCTGGATCCGGAGGCAAAAGAAAATCTCAGTGATAAGCATCTTCTCCTTCTTTAAAATTTGGATATTTTTATTATAGTTTTGTTTTTTGCATTAATTTTTATTTTTTGAACTAACGCACAAAGATGTTATTTATCTTGACGACTGAGTCTCTTGGCACCCTCTGAAATCTCAGGCTCGAGGCGAAGGCCTCCCCCGGTCCCAGCCACATTCACTGGCGATTCCTTTCGCCAGAAGACGCCGTGACAGTCCGGCGTTGAACCAGAGACTTTTCAATACCCGAGTCGGACCCATTCCGAACCTCTACAAGAAGTCCAGGTTCATGAACTGATAACTAATCTATGACTTCCCAAAGGAGCGTGGAGTCATGTGACAACACTGTTGATCAGCTGCGATTGCTAACTACTCCAGTTACCTGGACGGGCAGTGCACAGACAGCACGCCAGGCCTCCACTCACACTCACCAGCAGAACTGCGTATGTGGAGCTCTGGGAAATGGGGCGCCCCGCCTGAAGGAACCCCGCCGGCAGATCAGGTCTCAGCAGAGAAGGAAGAGACAGCGACTTAACAGCTGACGTTCCTCCCAGCGTGACCTCTCCGATCTGACATTGCGCCTGAACGGTGACGGTGCTGAGGACACGAGCATGGCGAGCCAAAGGGGACACGGCTGTCACCGTGGCTTTAAGAAAACGCCTCTCTGGAAGAGCACCGCCACGACACTCACGGGTGACGCACCCTCCGCCGCAAGGCGGGCTCCGGAAGGTTCCGAGCGGCGGTACGGACACGTGTCAGCTTATCAAGGGGACAAAGCAATGGCTTCAGGCTCCTGGGACAGCCTTGGGAGGCCTGGACCGGCGCTGCTCCCTAATCCTAACGAGGAAAAGCATCGGTCGTTAATGTTTGGTGCCTCTCACAGCGAGTAGACAGACTTTAGGGAAAACGTCGTATAGGATAACATTTTATATTATTGATAATGACTTACTTTAAAAGGTTGTTTCTAGCTAGATACTTTGGCAGAGAGCAGAGGTTCTCAAAGGCGACCACCCACCCACACGAACCCATGTTAGCTCACAGTGAGGTTCCCTGTCAACACACACTGTCACTTCCTAAGTGGTATGTCGAAAATTTTGCAGAGTCCTTTATAACTATAATTTTCATCATTAAAAACAATGGTGGAGTAACTTATATCAGACCAACTCTCTTGCTTATAATATTAATATAAACTCCGGACAAAACATTAATGGTACCCGAGAGCGACCGAAAGCGGGCAGACACCAGACGGAACATGAGCCTCAAAAACACACTACGGGAAACCCACCGTGGCATAGCTTGCTCCCTGAAAGGTGTTCCCCAGGGCAGGGGACACAGGAAGGAGCAGAATGCACGTCGTCTTCCTGGGCTGAGCATTCAGAGGTGTCTGGAACCGTCAGAGGAGGAGAAACCCCAGAAAAGACAGCAGCACGGAGCAGGCGGCCCTCAAACACACGCACGACCCCCCCTCGAATCCTACGTGTCCCACGACAGACGGCGGGAGGAAGACGCTGCACATATACACTGGGATGTCACTCGGCCACAAGAAGGGATGAAAGGCCGCCATGTGCGACAACACGGATGGATGGACCTCAAGATGATCAGGCTCAGTGATATAAGCCAGACAGAAAAAGCTGAAAGCCACATGATATCATTTACATGTGGGATAGAAACCTAAAAGCAAGAAACAAACAGGACAAACAAACAGAGACTCATGGACGTGGACAGCAGACTAGTGGTTACCAGAGGGGAGGGAGGGGGTAGAGGGGGTAAAAGGGGCCAAATATGTGGTGACAGGAGATTTAACTATGGGAGGTGAACACATATGCAATATATATACATATATATATATATGCCTGACTGTTGAACTGTACATCTGAAACTTACTGGATTTCGTTAACCAATGTCACCATAACAAAAATTAATTAATGAATGAATTCAAAAAAAGAAGGAAAGAAAGAAAATGATGCTTGACAGTGCATGGACGAGGGGAGGCGGAGGGACCAGGAAGGAGTGAGAGCTGGAAGGCTGGAAGGCCGAGCACCGTTCTGGGGAGTGTGAGGTTTGAATTCGAGTCCGACCAAATCGGAGGGGCTTGGGAGACACCGCACGCTTTTCGCCGACCCCACCGCAGGCTCACACCTTGGGAGGGAGGACCCCATCCCCAGACTAAGACTTAAACCGTCAGGCTAAGCGTAAAGCAGACCCCCCCCCCCCCGTGGCAAGGCCTGAAGTCCAGTCTTCACGGGATCGAGGTGACCGGCCAGAAACACAGCTGCCCGCGCGAACAGAACTCGGAAGATAAACGTGAAGATGCACAGCCCATGACAGGTTCGGGAAACACTAACATAAATAAATGCACAGGACAGGAAACCTGCCGCCACAGTCAAGAGAACGTGTTCGTCACCAAAACACACCTACAGACAAAGCAGGTGTGTTTTAAGAACCGAGGGACAAGGACTTTGAATAACGGACACATGCCTTAGAAAGGCGCACTTTGCGAATTTTACAATTCATAACCTCGCCCCCCTCTCCCCCTGCCCCCGCCAAACTTCGCCCGCCCCCCCTGCCCAACCTTCTCCTGAACTTGAGCTGCCCACGATTTTTAATCAAGTTGGGATTTGGAACAGTTTGTCTCTGAACGCCCGAGACAAACAACTCGAAGGTGATTAACGACAGCTAAACTCAACTGTATATTTACACCTCCCGGTAGGACAAGGGAGAGAAGAAAACGTCTTATCTCCGAGTCGTGAGAGGGTTTTATTAAGCTCCGACAACAACCATTTAGGAGCCATAATTGAGTTTCGTGTGAGGTGACACAGGTTCCCCTTGTCTGGAAACCCCGCCTAGCCACAGGCTGATGCAGCGCTGAGGCTCCCAACAGTGAGAAGAAAAACCCGCCCGCTCTGTGTACAAAACGAACCTTTACAAGTACTTCTCCTCATCTGTCACTGCGATCTCATCGAGGATTTCCATAATTTCTGTAAACAACCACCGTATTTTAGCTGAATCAGTCGCTTTAAACTCTCTAAGCAGACACGTTCTACTTTAAAACATTTTCCATGAATTTCCACTCCCCTCCCCGCGCCCCACCCCAATAAAAGGAATCTGGCTTCGATGTTCTTCTCTTAATCCACTAAGCGATCTCGTGAATAAAAAAAAAGATAATCATATGCCTGGCATGGCTGAGGTAAGTTTTTGTAAACCCTCTAAGTGTTCTAATATTCATTTGCCATTGTGTGAAAATAATGCTTACTGGACAGGCTGGATTAACTTTTTTTCCCGAGGGAAAAAAGAGCAAAGCCAGCCGGTGAAGACACACGGCAAGGCCTGCTGAGCAGACGTTACTTTGGCTTAAAGTTTCGCTTACCGTCCCGTGGAGGTGGGCGTGGGACCGCCAGACGACCGCCAGGCCACCCTGACAGTGTTCCCGCCCTCCCTGCACTTCCCCTCACGCTGACACCACCCCTCCTGAAGATGCTAATATTACTTCTTCGGAGGTAGAGAAACAACACTCTTTTTTTCCCAAATTTCGTTGTTCACATTGGCCTCCCCAAAGAATGGCCTCACCCACTTTTCCTTTCCTCTGCCTACCTCGGGGAGCTTATTTCCCTCACGATAGTGCAGGAGGGCATCCGAGGGACCCACCCCGAGCTGTATCCACGAACACCCCATTCCCGCAGGGGCAGAATGCAGGCGGCTCCATCTCCATCATTCACACAGTGTGTCCCCCGTTCCTTAGCTGTGCTTCCTCCAGAAACTGGGGGCAACTCTGTCCCTCTCCCTTCGGCAGCAGATTTGGAGACTAGCTGCCATAACCCTGTTCTCTCCCCAAAGTGACCCCTTGGTGTCCCCTCCTTTCAAGTGCGCAGAAACTGGTCTCCTTGAGGAGTTCTCCCTCCCCCTCCCCGTGTCAGACCCCAGCTGTGCAGGCCAACACTGGGAACCTACTGGAAAGTCTCCCGACATAAGTCACCGAGTTGAGTTCTCTCCCATCCGTCTGGAGAGAAGCTGGACTGCGTCTCTGTATAGTACCAGCATCCCCGATGCCATGTGAGGCCAATACAATTCTCCGAGGGGAGGACCAGTGCCTCCTTAGTCAAGACAAACAGACTCCTTACATCTGAATGACGATCTCTAGCCAGTACTTCTTGGTCCAAGAGACACACGGCTGAGCTCTCGCTCCGTACCAGGCATTAGCTATATCTCCAGTGGGAGAAACACGTGATCATCCTGTAATGGGTTAATCCCCACAAAAGAGCTGAATAATAGAAGAAAGCAAGTAACTAAGACACCAGATGCCAAAAAGGAACTAACTAAATGAGATTTCTGGGACCGATTCTGAGATACTAAGTTCCTTTTCTTACTGTCTTCAGTTGTGTTTCTATTCTTAAGAAGAGAAAGTATCACGTTTTTCCCCCGTCACCTAGAAAAACTAAGTAAGCAGCCCATCATCGGTTATGCAAAAAATTTCATTCCCAATGTTATTTTTATAGCCATCCAAACAACCTATTGTTCAGTCTGACTGTCATCCCAGCTTAAAATAGTTTCACTCTGGTGAAGAAAATTTTTTCTGACTTGGAAAAATTCTTGTTTGTGACATTAAAGATCCTAGATGCTGGTCAGAATGGACTTGATGGGAACAGAGGTCATTATCATTACAGTTAACAGTATTCAGTTAACAATCCAGAGAAGAAAGAAAGAAAAAAATGTGTGGGGATAACTCACTTAAAATGCTCATCAAGCAACTACCTATAACAAAGCAAAGATTATATACACCCCCTAAAAGTGTCCAAGATAAATTTTACATCACCAAATCTTATTTTCCACGATAGAACTAGAACCGATATGTATTCCTATCAAAAATGTTCAAATGAGGGAGAAGGCAGGTCATTAAAAAAACTAGAGAAGCTACTTAGGAGATTATCTCACTGGGTCCCTCAGACAAACAAAAAGTATATAGCTAGACTAGATGGTTAGAGAAAAAGATAAGAAATGCTCCTGAGAACTACGAGCCTACACTCCCTAGTCCTACTCCTCATCCTCATCCTTTTAAACCCCTGTAATAACCTTCACCGCAGCCTCAGCTCCCCGCCATCCCTCAGGTACGTGTGCACCCTCCTAGAACACAGTCTCTCTTTCAGAGTTTTTACACGAGGGAAAAAAAATGTTTCACGTGGCTAGAACATTCATGTCTATCAGGCAGAATTAAAGTCAATATCTATTTAATCTGACTTAAAAACAAGATATATTAACTAGCTGAGTTAATTAAAAACTAGCTTAGTGATTAAAGAGACTCACTCAAAGGTGTTTTTCATAATGGCAAAGTTAACAACAGGAAGGTCTTATTAGCCGTTTATATGACATCCACATCCATCCATCCTCATCCCCCACAAGAACTGTACCAAAAAAAATTAGAGAACCAATGACATTTTACAGAAGTATTAAAAATAGAATAGTGGAACCAAATCCTGTCCAATATCCTGCCGAGGGAAAAAATAAAATATATGAAGAAGAAAAAAAAAAACAACAGAGAAACACTTACTTGCAGTAGCCCGTGCCATTGTGGTAGGTAACACACGTGCCTTCATTTACACAGGGCTCATAGCCATCCCGACACTGCAATGCTGAAAACAGAAACAGACTCGCATGAGAAACAAGTCACCCACCATAACCCTCAGACACCAGAGAAACGCTCTCCAGCCCGGGTTGACACTCGTTACCACATCCAACCTGCTCTGGGTTTCCCTTCGGCGTTTTATCTTTTGGCGTCTGGGGTCACAGATGCACGGAAGCCCCTCCTCCCAAGAGTCTCTTCCCACAGTGAACTGTTCTGTGGTCTCGATGACTGACGCCTCATCGAGGTACTCTGTGCCTCGATCTCCCCAGCGATTACGTCCTTGGCTCCCAACACCACCAGGGACACCCCACGCTCTAACACGCACGCTATGCCAGGAGCACCTCGGGATACTTCCGATGAGTCACGTAAGGATTCATTGATACGGGGTTAGGAAGACCTGGGCAGGTACTCGGTCCCCATGACATTAACGAATTACTGAAGCCTTCGCGAGAAGTTTCAGAACAGGCCACTTGAAACAGTAGTCGAAATCATCAACAGAGTTCACTTAACAAACTGTGATTGAGAGACTAGGATGTCCCATTCATTATATTAGGATCTAGAGAAAACAGGAGAAACGAAATACGTAGAGAAATAAATAAAACATAATCTCTAACTTTAAGAGGCTCACACAAAGATGGGGAGTGGACTTGAGTAGAGATTGTAAGGAGGGCGGTCAAATTTCCTGTTATACGGAGATAAAATAATAATTCTCCAATGAAAAGGGCACTTCACCACCCTAATCCCTCCCCAACACAGACGACTCAGAAATAAACAGCGATATTAGAAAGTTTCATTGATTTCAGCCAAAAGAGGAGGAAAACCATCCAACGCCTGCCACTCGCTAGCGGTGTAATCACAATGCCTCGATTGTTTAACCTTCTAGTGTTGGGATTTTCATCATCCAATGCTTATAATTCTAGTAACAACTGAGAAGGCAAGACAGACAGGAACCAACATCAAAATGGAAGTTCATGGACTTTTTCTGGAGGATTATTAAGACGTCCGTCTCCGAGGACGGTTCACGTATAAACCCCTGAGACGTGTCCACCGTGCGTTTCCTCTAAGCCACACCTGCGGTGACCCACCTGGGCGGCACCAGAGGCTCGAGGGCCTGGCCGCCTCCTGGGCGTCAGAACCAGCCCCTCTGCACAGCAGGGCAGGTGCAAGCCAGAGGCGGGCAGCTCCTGCATCAACGATCCCTCGATCGGCCCGTTAAGAGCCTCTGTCTGCGTGGCGATCCGTGATGGGACCATCGAAAACGCCTTTACAGAAACCTCATCCCTCCAAGTAACATCATAGCAGCAGCTACCAGGTAGCACCTACTGAACACCAGGTACTTTTCTAAGCGCTTTACAAAGACTAATTCCATCTTCCCGACAGCCCCTACGAAGTAGTTCACCTCATCACACGCACACCACGGAAAGGATCAAGGGACTGGGGAAATAGAGAGTCCTAGTGTGACGCTAGGGAGTCTGGATCCTATGAGAACCTGGGCCCTGAACGCAGGGACGCCCTGCTGCTGCTTCCCAGCGTCTGGCGTTGGACTCGGGATGGGCGGGGCAGGCGTTAGTATCCCCATTCACTAGGAAGCGATGGGATGATGGGATGATGGGATGATGGGATGGCCGAGAAGTCAAGTGACTCCCATCCAGGGCACCGCACGAGCCGCAGCAGTGCGGGGCCTGGGCCACAGGTCTCTCTCGGCGCGTCCAGCCCCGTCCCCCTGACGGCCGCTGGGGTCACACGAGCAGGCAGTCACTAGGCTGCAGCCCGAGCGGACAGATTCAGGAAGAGGGTCATCTTGTCCACATCCCACTTCCCTGTAGGGCTCCCAAGCTCCCGCTTCCCACACTGACAAGCCCCGCGCAACGACTATAATTAAAACAGTTAATGTCAGGTTACTTCCTCCATACCAAAGTTCTCAAACTGGTTTTCTCATTCTCCCTGGACACTTTTATTAGTTTCAAGGAGCACTTCCTGACGTTTTCTATTTGCCTTTTTTTTTTTTTTTAATTTATTTAAATAAAACAAGAAAATCTCTCAGTAGGGAAAAAAGTGTCCTGCGGGCACAGAGCACACGGCAGCTCTGTCCCCCGCTCTTTCTGCAGGAATCTGGTGCAGCAGAGGGAGTCAGGTGACCCGAAATCCTGCCCCTGCCGCTCACCAGCTGTGCGGCACCCAGCAAAGCAAGACCTCATGGGGGCTCAGGCCCTCCACCTTTACACCGAAGTGGGGTGAACTGCGTGCTGCTCCTGAAGGGGACACCTCCCTCACTAAAAGTATACGAAGAGCATGCCCGGCAGCGGGAGGAGCCTTTCCAGACGGGCATGAGGGCCCGGCCATCCACGACTCAGAAAGCCATGGGTGGGAGAAAGAAAAAAAAAAAAATCACGGTCTGTTCCTATTAAGTGTCCTGGCAAATCATTACAATGACAGGTTCAGAGAAACACAAACAACCCAAAGTCAATATGTGGCAATCGGTCTCACAAATAACTTGACAGCCTCGCCTTAGTGAGCCAATCACATTCCACGCCCGAACAGGAGGTGGGCTTACGGGGCTAATCATTAATGCCGCTTGGCTGATCTGAAGCTTTCTGCTACCTTGACCCCTTCACATCTACTCAGCCAGGGCTCTCAAACTTTCGTGTGCACCATCTGAATCATCTGGGGGGGCTTGCTGGAGCCCTCCCCACCCCACCCCACCCCCCAGATTCTGGTTTGGGGCGTCTGCAGGGGGGAGGGCGGGGGCCTGGGACTTTACAGTTCCAACGAGTTCCCAGGCGCTGCGTCTGCCCAACCCCAAATGCACAGAGGGGCGCACGTCCACGTGAAGGGGTGCCCCAAGACTATGCAATCCGCTGGAGGTCTCGGTGATCTGGAGAACGACACGGGGCCTGCACAAACTTGAGGAAATAAAACTGGAGACTCATGACTTTGCCCAGAGGCTATTTATTTCTCAAATGAATACTGTAATTATTTGTTATACAAAGAGAAGCTAAAACTGATCATTCAAGACCATGACAGTGACTGGGAAAGGCCTCGTTGTAACATTCGACTTACTTTTTTTTCCTTCCCATGAAAAAAACATAAATTTAGCTAGGCGACTGAAAGCGGCTTTATACTGATAGAGGGAAAAACGAAGTGCTGAGTCATGCCAGTTAGAGAACTGAGGCTTCAACTGATGTTTCAGAGACTCGGAGAAAGGAGGCCCTCACGAAAAGAGTGACTGTCCCCCCAATTTTCATCTTAAGCCACAAATGGCGGTCACTCAGTAAATACTGGCTGACTGAAATCAGTCTCTCACATTGTGTGTGTGTGTGCATGTGTGCACGTGTGCATGTGTGTCTGTGTGTGCACATGTACATGGCGTGCATGTGTGTGCATGTGTGTGCATGTGTGTCTGTGTGTGCACATGTGCATGTGTGTGCGCATGTGCCTTGTGCACATGTGTGCATGTGTATCTGTGTGCACGTGTGTGTGCATGTGTATGTGTGTGCACATGTGCATGTGTGTGCATGTGTGTATACGTGTGTGTGCGCACGCACACACGCCTCCTCCCTCAAAAGACAAGGGCTGGACTTGATTGAATGTCACCCCTCCATCACATGGCAACTGACACAAAAAGCTGGAAGCTGAATTCCAGCCTTCGCACATTTCCAAGCAGTGCACGAGTGAGGAGCCGGCCCTGATGTCAGGGTGACCACGGCTAACCGCACAAAGTCTCCTATTTCTATCAGGGAAAGACAGATAATAAATGGATAAACGAGCAAAATCGCTTCAGATGGCGCTATGTGACAGAACCTGTTGGAAACCGAACCCAGCTACGGGACACGAAGCAGTCACGGAGGCTGGGGGTATGGGGACCTACTTCAGAAGCGGTGATGAGGGGGCGTCTTTGAGCCAAATTCACATGAACAAATCAGGACGCTACGGGGAGAGAGGAAACAGCCAGTGCCCGGCCCTGGGATGGAGAGGAGTCTGGGCTTCCAGGGCCCGACGGCTGGACGTGATCAGGCTCGAGGGGAGGGTGACGGGGGGCGGGGGCTGGGCCGAGGGCCGGGCTGGATGACGGTGCCCGCTCCACGCTGAGGGTAAACGACGGGGCCGCTTTCAGCGGGGAGAATGACACAATCGGATTTATGTACGGAAAAAGCCAAGATCGTAAAAAATTTCCAGCGAGCAACCGTTTTTCCTTTCTCATACAAGCTTGTTCAAGTCACCCCCTTTTTAGACTGGGCAGAAGACACCGTTTTCTCAGCTCCCCCAGAACGGTCAAGGTGTTATTCTAATCCCCATCTCACGCCCCACCAGCACCGCGTGCCACATGTCACCACATGCCACATGTCTCTAGTCTGCAGCGGCCTTCGTGTCTTACTCAGTTCTAGAACTTACTCTCTGGCTGCAGAAGGACCAGTGGGGAGGTCTAGGCAGCACCTTCGCACAGGGCCGAGCTCGACGCTGCTTCTTCTGGAGAAAGGATGCTTCTTCCAGGCCAAACCCTCAGGCTCACCTGCGCTCGCCTGCAGGATGGCAGCCTGCTCCCCCACCTCACTTCCCCACATCCCCTCAATCCGCAGCAGGCTCTGAACAGATCGCCTTTGAACTCCGGCCCAGCCTCTGCCTGTACCTCAGCTTCCTCTGACCGCCACCTCCCCTTTACTCTCTAAGTCCTGGGTCCCCTGGGTCCCCGGGGACCCAGCCCCCATCCTGCCTCGCCCGCAAAGCCTCCCCCTCGGCGGTTCTGGTCCACACGGGCCGACCCAACTCTCGTAACGCTCATCACTCACAACGCAGCATACTGTCGCCTAACTCCCTCTGCCTGCCACGTTCACGTTCGCGGTCCTTTTCTGTGGATCTGAGGCGAGGCAGTTTCGGGGTTGGAAGCACAGGGGTTAAAACAGGATCTGGGTCTGGATCCCAGCTCCACCATCTCCTGCCTCCCTCTGCATCTCTCTGCGCGTCAGCCCAGGTAAGACTTGACTGAATGAATACGTCAAAGAGCCTGGGAGAATGCCTGATACACAGTTGGAGCTCGGAAAGGCCAGGCTCACGTGGGAGACGCTTCAGTTCTTGGTAACTGATGGCACGATACATGGTGCCTTAGAGAAACTCGCTCTAGCAATCAAACCCCAGTTTAAACAAACTGAGCCATCTGGGAAGAACAGAAGAGACGTAGGCAATATAAGATGTAATATCAAGAAATGGAATAAATTCTTTCCAGATGCCATCAGTTACCAAGATATACTGCACTACTACTACCACACACACACACACACACACACACACACACACACACACACACCCAGAGCTCACCGCTCCTTAAAAAACAGAAGAAAAAAGTATAGCACTGCAGGTGTAAGAAGTGATTCACTAAAGGTAAGATACACATTATATGTGAGCGAAAACGTCGTGCAATTTCGGCACCGTTCTATTAATATTTGTTGACACTGCTGGGAGCACGGCCCTCTACGAGGCGTTGCAGAGAACTCCTGCAGGAATAAAACCGTTCCTGTCCTCATGGTCTACACGCCCTGATGGACGGAAGTCGGGGGGAGGGGCAGAGGGAATGTGACGGCTCGAGGACCCCAACGTGAACAAAATAAAAAACTGCTGTTATTACATCAACCTTCAGCAGGTCTCCACTTCCATCTCAGGACCGTTCCCAAAAGAATCTTAAAGAAACACGCTGACCCTGTTGCTTGTGCACGAGGCGTTAGTAACTCAGCCCAGACGCGCGGTTCTATCTAGCACACGTTCAAGTTCACCTGAAGGCAAGACCCTCCGCCAGCAACACGAGTGCAACTCAGGTTGTGGCGCTGCTCGGGAGGGGAGCCCCACCTGCTCCGTCTCCCGGGTTTGCCTGTCCCCATGACTGCAAACAGCAGCCAGCAGCAGCCGTCACCGATTCTCCCCAGTTCCAGGGCCTCGGGGATTTGCTCCTTCAGGGACAGGCCCAAGGTATCCAAATTGGATGGAATCTTCCTTAAAGTTTCCTCTGGGCGTTTACCGAGGCTCCCGGGGGCTTTTCGGGATCATGCCAGCTACATATCAGCAGCCTGAAAGCCTCCCTTTGTTTTAGGGATCTCTAACAGGAGTAATTAAGTCTGCACCCCAGCAGCTGTAATCTGAACAGTCTTCGGCGTGTTTCACTTGTTGCATTACCATGTAATCACTTGCAACTGGCATTACTCTGTTGCTCTGTAGCCTCTTTAAATACGCCTCTGTTGTCTAACTCACATGATTTTTTTTTTTTTCATGCCCTGCTCCCTCCGTCTGCAGCGCGGTATCTGTGTGTGTTTATATCCACGGCTCACCCAAAAGGCATGCGACGCGAATGCCTTCAGTGCTTGCACAGAGGAGGTATGCAGAGCCTTCTGCATTTTCTCCTCAATGTGTATGCACATCGCAAGGAGCAGCATTTGAGAACGACGAAGTCGGAGTCGACACACCCGAGGACTTCGGCTGCTGCTTCGGGCACACGGTGTCTGCAAGAGGCTCCCCGTAAAATGAACAAAGCCGTTTCCTAAAATGACTGTTTGCATTATTACCAAAAATAGGAGAATTGAGGGCAGACAGGGAGACATCGGGGATTTGCAATAATTCTTGTGGCACCCTGCAATTTCAAACAACGGAGGCTTTTTACTGAAGTTTTCATTCCCTTTTTTGGGATCGAGCCATGGGGAGAAAAAAAAGAAAAAAAGTCCAAACAAACAGAAGAAGTGCAGAAGCTTCAAGTCCCAAGTGGAACATTTAAATAAAAACAAAGTGGAGAAACATCTGCCTTCCTCCTTGAAATCTGTCTTGATTAAAAGGCCAAGTAAAGGCAACAAGGGAAAATACCAATTTTATTTTTCTGATGATGTTCTGAGGCCTTCTATGCCTCTGACAGACGTTATCTAGTGGAAAATGTGTTTCCTACTTAAGAGATACTGATATCAGACCCACAGGGCTCACAGCAAAAGATGACTTACTTGTCAAAGACAGGTATTACTTGATTTAAGAAAATAGGACCAATAAGGATGGAAGTTATAAATAGCTTAAGGGTATAGGTACTTCTGACATTACTAATAGAAATCTGTTTTATAGAAATACTCATCCCAGTGAGTTCTTCCTCGTAAGCCGATGGACCTAGAATAATCTTTGATTTTAAAAACTCCGATTTTGGCCTATTTCATATTGATTTCGGAAAACAAAAATCCATCCATATTCGATGTGCTCTATTGATAAAACTATGCACTGTTTCCTCCCCCCCCCTTTTTTTAATTTTCCTGTCTTTTTATAGACTGCAGAACACTTTTAATTTATTTTGTGAGGTCAATTTCAATTTCTCAGTGTGGGGGATAAACGTGGATTTAGTTCTTCCACATTAAACGCAGGATTTGAGAAATCCACACTTATAATTCCGATGTGGCCCATTTGTTACTGCTCGCCTCCACACTCGTGGACGGTTTCCCAGCAGGAAAATGCTGCCCTTTCCTTGTTCCCTTCTCCATCTTGCTAACTCCTACTTATATTTCAACTCATAGACAAGGTCCTCCTTCCTGAAGACGCCCTCAGAGGCCCTGCAGTCTGGTTTAGATAGATGTTCCTCCCTTGCTCTCGCATTACCTTCGGGGCAGATGTGTGACTGCTGCTGGCTCACCCACCTCTCTCACCCGCCCCTTGAGTAAATTCCCTAAAGGCAGCGACCACGATCGGCGCATCTCTGTATCCCTGGCACCGAGCCCTAGTAGCTGGACCACCGCAGGCAGACGCGATACGCGTAAGATATGCAGTGAACTAACAACGCTCCGCTCCGTAACTAAGACGAAACCTAGTAACAAACTCAACGATCAGTCTCCGATGTTAATAACCGCAGGGAGACCCACATGGGACTGTGCACATTAACTCCAATGTCGTTTTGTGGATGGTGTAGAAAAGTAAAATGAGAAGAAAAAAAAAACAAAAACAAAAAAAAACCAAACCAACAGAAGGTAAAAACAGTGCAAATTTTCTGGCCTTCAACGGAGATAAGAAGTTGAGAAGTGGAACTGTACTGTCCTACTCTTCACAAAACCCCAAAACATCTTGGGAAGTTCCTGCCTTCAGATTTGCATGAATGAAAACACACCCTCCCCCACCCTTCCCCATGAATCTTAAGCCAAGGGTGTATTATGGTAAGAATTGATTAAAACGGGTTGAACGGGAGCCAAAATAATTTACATCTAAATGGCAAATGCAGAAAACACAGTAACACAAATTCCAAGTGAAGGGTGAACTAAGACAGTGTGTGTGTTTCCACTGTACAGCACCACCGTCCCCGTGAGTGTGAGCGGTGGGCCCATCCACCTCCAGAGGACAAAAAGCCACCGGTCTGATCCAAAGTGCCCCCAACGTATTTCTTCACTCCAAGTATCTAACTCTTTGTAAAATGACACTGACCAAAATAATTACAGGGTTTACACACACCAAAGTTTCAGGATCTTGGTGTAATAAAGCCCGACAGGGGAAGAAGCTAAATTATTCTCCACACAAAGGACTATATTTGTGCACTTCTTAGTAGTCGAAAAAGGCCAATCGGAGGTGTTATTGCCCCGTCTTCTCTTATAGTGTCTATTATCTGTTCTGTTCTACGATCTATATCAGCTCTGCTATCAGAGACAAATTCTGCCCGTCACCAATTTCCTGTGCTTTTAGTAGATGCTCCATTTTTTTTTAAAGCTTTTTCAAGGCTATTTGGTTGAGCACGGCTTCATTTTTTTTCAAGCTCTTAATTTTGAAGACATGCTTTTAAGTATCCATGCTGGGAAAGAATTTTATAAAGATATATAATCTTCTTGCTACCCACCCAAAAGAAACAAAGTGTTCTTTCAGCTGCAATTGTTTAGAATGCTTCTTAAACAGAGCAGACAATCCCTATTGTCTGGTAATTTTTAATTAGACCCCAAAAAGAAGGAATGAGTTACAGAATTATGTCAAAAATGAACATGGAAAAACCTGAGACAGTTATATGTTATTATAGAAAACCATGGAGACTTTCCAAAACCCAAGGCGGGGAATCCAGAGAACAGACTCCGATTCCCCCACAGGCTCCCTTCCCCGCAGCCTTTAAAAAAAAAAAAAAAAAGCTTTGGCTGGCAGCAGTGAAGGCCACTCTCAAGAGTCGTGTCCCCAGAACGCCGGTCCCCAGCGTACTATGCAGATGGATGACAGGGACCTGAGACCTACATCAAGTCCCACTACGCGTCGAGCTAGGTGTTCTGCTGTCAGAGTCTGCAGAAGCCAAGGTGCTAACATTTGGGTTATTTTTATTACTATTATCTGGGTCACAAGGATTCTATACCTCCAGCCCCAAACAAACCCTGTTCACCCGTGCACAACATTAAACTCCAAATTCCGGCACACATCACGAAGAGCTGTCTAAACCCAAGAGTCCAAAAAAAAGGTCCTAAGCCTTGGGCTCCTACCCAGAACTTTCCAGATCAAAAAGCTGATCATTTCAATGTTCCATCGATTCCTCTTAAAAACCCAGCCCTCCAACTCCATAAACCTTTCAGCTACTCTATATTACTTCTTTACTGTGAGCGTAAGCAAGCATTTTTTCTCCATGATCACTTCGATTTCTATGGGTCTGTAACAGTCATTTTTAGTCAAAACAACTCAACACACCGACCGTCACCAATCAAACTTGCCAACGCTTCCGTCCACTTCCGCTCATCCATCCGACGGTTGTGGAGGGTGAGCAAAGAAAGGCAGAAGATTCGCGAACACCGCCAGCTTCAGCCCAGAGTTCTCAGAAACAGCAGAAGAAGGGACCTCCATGCCAATATATTCGATCACATGTAGACGGTTCTTGGCAACGTGTGCCCGTAGACCCTATCAGAGGCGTTGGCTTTCCAGAGCCCGGTGCTTACAAATGGAAGCAGATGCCCTGGCCCAGCACCCATGTCGTCCACTCGGCTGCCACCCCTTCTCCTGGCAGCCCAAGGGTGTCCCCGCAAAAGACAGATTCTGGACTGGGCAACACCCCCCAAGGTCTGCTCCAACCCAGCTCCCTGCCAGCTGTGATGCCAGCCACACGGGGAAAGGCCCGGGAAGCCTTTGCCAAGCCGACGTGCCGAAGGCGCAGCCCAGCATTCTCCGTCTCCCTCCGAGAGAACGTAAACAACTCCTCCATTTCCCACAAAAGACGACAAAAATAAAAGCTGCAGTATGACAGGTTATTCCAGCTTTCTCAAGTCACCGTGACCTGGCAGAAGAGTTATTTTCATCTCTTTTGTGTGTCACTTTTAAGATACTCTCCTCAATAAAAATGAATGTCACTTTGGGGTCATGGGAGTGACACTCGTGTTAAGACAAGAGGGACATACAAAGGGAGTTTTCCCAGTCACCCCGTTTTCCAGGCCCGGGGTGGTGGGGGACACGTCCTTCCCACCACTACCTCATCCGGTCAACAGCGTCAAGTCTCAGGAAAACCAGTATCAAAGCAAGCAGACCTCGGCTCAAGCAGAGAGACAGAGGGTTGAGAGAAGGTGGTTCTCAGCGTGATGTGAGTGATTAAATGACATCTCTCCTCCCACCGGAGCCCACATCGCCTCACCGAGAGCTTTAAAACCAAGGCGCTGCGAACGCTCTGGCTACCAGCCTAAATAGGAGCTGCCATAGGAAGTCTCCAACGCGCTCAGTTTTTTTATTGAAAACATCCCGTGACTCCAGCATCCCCCTCCATGGAATCCGGCTTTAGAATATTAAGTGGAACAAGTTGATGAACTTGAGCACAGGGGGCTTCTGGAGGTGCCCTTCCGCCTCTAGAGAAAGAACCCCAAATCGGCATCATCCCAAAGACACAACACCCGCCCCCGAGGAAGAACCCAAACGGTGTGAATCCAGCCATGAGACAGTCACGTGCTCAGTGAGCCGACCGGTCCGAGTCCTTCCAGACACACGAGAGCGGCGAGCACCTGCCTGGCCTGAAGACGGAGCTGGCTTGACTTCAAGCCACCAGTGGTCCCGGTGATCGTCCCAGTTCCTAACGAGCAGGCATTCTCGGCTGAGTTCCGTCTCTGTTCCCCACCCGAACCTATGGGCATCCTAAGGCCAACGTGAACACTGCGGCCAGACAAATCAGCAAGTCAGCTCACAGCTCTCGAGTTCTCAGCCCTGGTACCCGGGGATCAGCTGCCCAAAGATAAAGCTATAATAAAAATGCCTCCGTAACTTATAGATATTTTTGTAAATATGTATGCGGACTGGGATTAGCACCACCACACAGAAGAAGAATCTGCAACTCGGAGAAATAAGGGATTTGGCCAAAGTCATTCAAGTCGAGATGGCCAAACAGGGCCCGGAACACAAGTCTTCTTCCTGCCCACGAGTCCCAGCATCCTTTCACTCGCTGCATCTGCTGAGACGCACTCAGAGAAACCTGACACCCACCCCAGCTTCCCACCTCTGCAACATACACCTGCGGCTGTCACGTTCTCGTGCAGGTCGGTGCCCACGGACCAGCTAGGTACATAAAAAAAACATGTGTGCCAACATTGGCTAATGGCCACAGGCTTGTCAAAAAAAAACAAAACCGAGACGAGTTCCCAGGACAAGGGGGCCACCCGAGCCGTGTTTCAGACCCACCCTTGACAAACACGCCCTCATAGGGGCTGACATGCATTCATGAGGATCGCTGCTCACCCACAACAAAAGAACCCCACTTCTGAAAACTTGCCAGCTCTGGGGTTCCACCTACTGCGCCGTGTATTATTTCTCAAGCAAAAAAAAAAAAAACACACAAAACAAAACAAAACACAAAAACACAAAAACAAACTCCCCCGGGAGGAAAAGAATGGGTGAAATTTTATAGAGTTCTTCTTTTGTCACAGAGTCACCAGACACCAGTCCTCCTCCACAGGGCAGCATGACAGGAGCAAAAGGAAATTATGGAGCCAGATCCTACGGATGATCGATGATCGTATCTTATTTGGAGGAGATTTTCCTCTCAAGATCGCTGACCCTATTACAAGTGAGCAACCTGTCACTATTTAATCGAGCTACCCATAATGTATGTGATCAGAGAGAAATCCCTCCAAGGAACACACCCGCAGTTAAGCTGGCGAAAACCGACCCACTAAATAGGAAAAGTATGAATCGCTAGTCAGACAAGTAGCGTGGCAAGCCGAGCATGCCGACAGAGACACGATACTGTCTTCGTCTGGTCTCTTCTCTCCCATTAAAAAAATCAACTGAGAGGGGAGAAAAAAAAAGACAAAAACTCACCTTGCAAAACTAAGAAAGAAACCATCCAGACACATACCCTTAATGACACTGGATCCCACTGAGGAAACCTCAGACAGCCCACAGCTCTATTTTTCTTTCACAAGGCTGAGAAGACCAGACTCTTGCCCACCAAAGCCGAAAGGATGGATTTCATCACTACAGTTTTGTATAGTGTTCCAGAAAATACCATCTGACTTCATGTCCTCACCACCAAAAAAAAACAAACAAAAAAAAAAACAAAAAAAAATACTGTACAAAATGATGACGTGTCAAAATAGATTACTTTTCTGTTTCCATATGAAATTTTTTTAAAAAATATCTGACACCACATACCAATTCTGGTCCATGAACCGGTTGATAGATTCAAAATAGTTTCAAACTTCAACTGGTCTATGATAAATAACCCACTCTCCAGTTCAGTAAATGTGGTGACAGGAATCGAAGGAGAAAATGGACTTTTGAAAAAAGTCTCAGGCAAAAAGACGCATGCAAGGCTGTCATTGAGGGAGAAAGGAAATGGGCGACTTCTTTTTTCGCACAGGAGCCCCGCTGTTGAAACAACAGCTGTCTTTGCTCAGCTGCAGGAAAACCACAGAACTTGGAAGAACTCACTTAAAGAACTGTCCCTCCTTCTGCTAAAATGACACTGTTGACTCAGCCTCCTTAGGACATGCGCTTGGTTTAACTCGTTTTTCCAGTAACAGCAAAGAACGGAGCTGTTCTAATATTGAAACGATGTGCATGCTCATAGCTGGAAAAAAAAAAATTGAGAAATACCTACATATCCAGCACACACGCCCCTGAGCTTGGCGGTCTCTGCCGTGTAGCCGAAGCGAGTTTCTATGATCGGCTGTGAAGTCTCTCCACAATGGATGCTAGGGTTAATCCTTCTTATTTCATTACGAAAATGGAATTTCTTCTAATTACCAAAATAACCTTTCACTGCATTGACTCGGCGTACCCTTGTCTTAGCTAATCCCCATAATCCTGGGCTTCTCAACTTTGAAGTAAAATGAACTAATTTATTTCCTTTACTTCTGATGTATAGGTAGGTCTTGATTAACTCTGGGTGATATTTCAGAAGGCCTACGGCAGACACATCAGCAGTCCTTGCATGCAACCAGTATGGTCCGACAGCATCCCATGGGCAAATGTGGTACATTCTCTATTCCATTAGTCATCTCTAGTTAAGGCTAAAGGAATTTTTTAAAAAGTCGGCAAACATTTACCAAGCCCTCATACGGATTACGAAGCGGGTTAATCCCTGTAATGACAGGGAGGGGAGGCTTCAGGACACCCCCAGTGGGTTTTGCACCAACACAGACCACAGAAGGGAAAGGCGTTCGTTCATTCTCCTTAGATCAAACACAACATTCTTCTTCCAGGAGAGAATCGACCTAATTAATCCACGTACCTCCTCCACCCCTGTCTCTTCTACTCTGGAAACGTAGCTTTTTAATCTAAAATCTCAATTAAAAAAACTATGTCGCAGAGGGACATGAGAAACAGTGGCAGTGAACAATAATCAATAAGCCAGGGAAAGAACAAATGGCTTGGACAGTAAACTCTTCAGCTTTCACTCTGGACCAGGGACGTGCAAAACGAGACGTGTGCATCCCGCAGGCGGAGGGGTGCAAAACCCACCCACTGTGGTACCAGAAAAACGTTCAGAACATCTACATGGCTACGGACGGTCTAAAACAAACAAACAAACACGTAATTACACTTTAGGAGAGTTAACATGCGCACGCATGGTTTAATAGGTGTGCGTGTATATAATTTACACATATTTATTTACTTACTTGAAGGAAAGGGTCCGTGCTCAAAAAAATACGTGTTTCTTGGGGCATTCATTTTTAAGTGTGGAAGTTCCTGCTTCACACCTGCATTTCACAAACTAGGGCACACGCAGCTCTAGGGGTGCGCAAGAAACCGGATCAACCCGGCACACGCGTGTGCCTCTACCTCATCCACTCCAGGGTGAGTGGCAGTCGCTCTCCTCTGTAATCACGTGCTTTGCAAGACGACTCCCGCGACCGTGCCTGAGGAGGGAAGGGACCCCCGGGCCCCACCCTGACGCCCCGTCATCCAGTCGTCTACCCGAAGGCCGGTCTCCTCGCTCGTCAGGCCTCGCGCGCCCCTTCTCACTCACTCGAGTGTCATGACGCCCTAGTTATGGTTTCCACCCCATCCTCACTTATTTCCTGTGTCATTCTCCTAACTGGACATGTTGGCCCCTCCTTCTCCCTGGTCTCGACCCTGCCTCCATCCCCGATGAGGCCCTGATTTTGCAGCCCTCAGCTTCCAGGACTGGGTGTGTGACGCTGAGGGGCACCTGCCAGAGGGGTCTGTAATGTAAGCATTCTCGAGTGACTGATTAGCCGGTGTCCCTGAGCACCCCCGGGCAGACTGTGAGCACCTTCGCACTGGGCCAGCATTCCGCACGGGGCAGCAGCATGTGTCACAGACGGCTCCTGTGACTCAGCAATGCACTAACGGAGGGGGGAAGTAAGAGGAGCCCAAATCTCCCACCTCATGGAGGCAGACGGAGGCTGAGACCAGGCCCAGGTGCGCCGGGCGATGAGGAGACGCGCCCGGAACTCGGCGGGGGCCCGGCGAGGCCGGGGACAGTACAGTGGGAGCTCAGTGAGGCCCGGGACAGCACGGCGGGGGCACAGCGAGGCCGGGGACAGCACGGCGGGGGCACAGCGAGGCCGGGGAC
>PVKZ01003902.1:15363-107522 GCA_004027375.1 Macroglossus sobrinus | reverse complement strand
CGAGGAAGCTCCATACTGTTCTCCATAGTGTCTGTATCAATGTGCAGTCCCACCAGCAGTGTATGAGAGTTCCTTTTTCTCTGCATCCTCTCCAGCATTTGTTATTACTTGTCCTGTTGCTTATAGCTATTCTAACAGATGTGAGATAGTATCTCATTGTAGTTTTGATTTGTATTTCCCTAATAGCTAGTGATGATGAGCATCTTTTCATATGTTTGTTGGCCATTTGTATGCCCTCTAAGGAGAAGTGTTTATCCAGGTCCTCTATCCATTTTTTGACTGGATCATTTGGTTTTTGTTGTTGTAGTTGTTGTTGTTGTTGTTATTGTTGTTGTTGTTGTTATGGAGTTGTATGAGTTCTTTGTATATTTTGAATGTTAGGCCCTTATCGGAAGTGTTGCTTGCAAATATATTTTCCTATTCAGATGGTTGTCTCTTTACTTTATTGAAGATTTCTTTTGCTGAGCAGAAACTTTTTAGTTTGATGTATTCTCATTCATTATTTTAGCTTTTACTTTCCTTGCTTTTGAGGTCAAATTCATAAAATCCTCTTTAAGTCCAAGGTCCTTGTATGTTTGGAAATTTTAACACACACACATGAACAAAGAAAAATACTGGTAACAGAGGGACTTTGGGGATTGGAGAAAGAAATGTTTATTTTTGCATTGATATTTTCAATATGATGTGAGAAAATTTTTAAAGAATGCAAAAATTTGTTCTGTTCAACAGGCTGGTTTTCCTGACCAATGAAAACCACTAGAAATGCTCAAAAATATTTTTAAAATATCTTTTGACATATATGGATAACTGACCAAAACAGGAGTTCTCTATTAGGCCAAAAACAAAGTGAAAATGGGGATACAAACACATAAGCTGGCATTTTTCCTGATACCATTTGCTGAACCCAATGGCAAAAAATGTTTTTTTTTTTTTTTTTTTTTAGTAAAGTCCCTCTGGTGTTCATAAGATTGGGGAGTCAAATGGGACTCACTTAAATCTGTGCTCTTAGCTTAGGGTAGGGTGCCTCAAATCACTCTTGCTCCTCCTCCACACACTTGGCTTTGTCTATATATTTCCCAAAATGTTGGAAGGATATCATCTTATTATAAACTTGGTCTATGGAGAAGAAAAAATTACCCCTGAGAACTAGTAACTACAAACTAACCCTCATATGATGTTGTTGTCCAAATGCATCCAATATAAGAGATCTTTAAAAATATTAAGCCAAGAATTTAGCTGAAAATACTACAAGTTTTAAGTTCTCTCAGTCAAATGAAAAAACTTTTTTGAGAAATCTAACTTTGAACCAAGCATCATCTAAGTCCCACTAATAAAGTTCCAAGGAGCTGGACTTCAAGTTAGAAATTATAAACAAGCAAGGAAACAAAGCACTACAAATGAGAGTTAAACAAAAGAAATAATTCATAAATATATAAAATTATGGGAATTTTAAGGTACAAAATAGAAAATAAGACTAGGCTGGAAATACTCTTGCACGGAGCAAGAGATGTTAAAACATAATAATTTTTAAAAACAAGCTAATTTGAAAACTAAAACAAAGACATTTTTAAAGAATAATAAAAATTATCAATGAATGAATTTAGCTGAATAGATTTAGTGAATTGTAAAATAGAATTGAAGAAATTTTCCAGACTGTAGCATAAAGTAAAGCAAAATAGGAATGGGAAAAATGGAGGACAGAGTATCAACCTCCAATATCCATGTCATATTAGAATTTCAGAGAAATGAGATAAAATGGAAGAAATGCAATATTTGAACAGCTAATGACTAAAAATGTTCTAGAATTGATGAACAGGTGAAAGAACACCTTCAGATTCAGGAAGTTTTAATAACCTCAAACAGAAATGATAAAAATAAATTTACACTAAATATGTCATCTAAATAGAAATTACAGTTAGAGTTACTGAGGCACCTTCAAAACCAATAATTAAAATGAGGAGAGAGTGAAATAATACCTTTAATATGAAAGATTAACTGTCATCCTAGAACTGTATGAAATATCTTTGTACAAAACCAAAGTTCTCTCAGAAATATCCTTTGGAAGATATTTTTAGAAATAAGTGAGCTAAAATATCTTTTTACTTAATTAAAAACACCTTCTTAACAACATATCTTTTTGAAATGAGAAGAAAATAAAACAATTTTAGAAAAATAAAAACAAAGTTACCATCACCAAACTCTCACTAAGATAAACTCTAAAGGATTGTGCCGCAAATATGGGAAAAAATATCTCACAGAGAATAATGAACAAAGAAAGAAGTAAATTGTGAATAAATCTAAGTAAATATTAGCTATCTAAGATAATAATAAATATATTGCTGTAAAAGTGTTGAAGAAAGATAAGATTAACACATCCAAAACCATAACAGATAAGTCAGGAGAGAGATGATCAGACCAAAAGTGTTCCGAGGTCCTTATACTGTTTTAGAAGAGATATTCATTTTAGATTTTAAAGGAATAAATGTACATGCTAACATTGCTTGGGTATTTAAAAATTAGAAATATAGTATATGACTTTCGAACCAATTAAAGAAAAAACTATGAAATAATAAAACATATTCTATAATTCTAAAAGAAAGAAGCCATAGGCAAGAAAAAAGACTCATAGAAAATATAGAACCAGAGGACTGTATGAGAAGATGGCAGAGACTGTGACATAGTTTTTAATTTACCCAAAGAGAGAGATTGAGAGAGAGAGAGAGAGAAGAGCCCCAATAGCAAAAGCAAAACCCATAGATAATAGAGAAAACCTATAGAGAATCGATCAAGATCTGCAGGGGATCCAACTCCTGTAAGAAAGAGTGTCAGGGAAGTAAGAGAATGTCTGACAGATCTTAGGACAGGAAAACCCAAGAGCCAGCAGGTAGCATGCAGAAGACTGTGGGGCCAATCTCCTGTCCCTCTCTCACAGGTATACCTTTCTCCCGTACTTCAGCAGGTTCCTTCCTATCTGTCATCATCATCCTACATTCCTTTATAATACCATCATCAGTGAGCATTTTTTAAGTCTATTACTAAAATTGTCTCTTTTTTTTAATCACCTGCACTGACACCTGGCCCCCTGTTAAAATTTTCTTTCCACCTCACTGATATTTCTCTCTGTTCTTCTTTACATCTTTCTTCACCACCTCTGAAGTGTGAGTGATTCCGAGGGTTTCTTCCTTGTGTCACTGCAGTTTCCAATCTTGCCACCTTCCTTGATTGGAAAGACAATCAAGTCTATTTCATAAAACAAAAACAGTTATCCTCTCTTATTTTTTTAGCAACCACAAATAGGCCCAAGGCTCCCAAATCAGCATCTGAGATCCTCCCCTCACCCCTAAACTTGGATATCCGAAAGCCTGATAGACTTCTGTGCTAATCCCTCCCTGCAAATAAAACAGATCCTCCTCTCCTTGTATGCTCTGTGTCAGTTGGTAGAACCACCAGCCACCCATTAGTCCTTTATTAGTCCTCAGTCATATTAAATTTCCCAGTAGTCATGTCTAGTATTGTTCAAAGCACCAGCAACTAAGAGGCACCTGAAAAAAATATTTGGAAAAATTTCAATATCTGAAATTGCACACACACACAAAACTTACTATAGGAAAAAAATAATTAGGCAAGGCATCCCCTTGGTTGACCTCACAGATTGCAAGGACCTTGTCAGCTTACAATCTCTTATTTTTTATATTTTACGCCTACAGCACCTGGTCTTCCAAGGTGGTCTCACATACAAGTACTAACCAAGCCCAAACCTGCTTAGTTTCCGAGATCAGATAGGATCAGGCTTGGTCTGGGTAGCATGGCTGTAGACAGGAAAAAAATTTTAAAGAGAACTTTGCTGAATTTTCTTATACTCATTATATGGTCTATTATAGCTTTATAAAAAAATGTACGATGAGTCATTTTTAATATTTAGGGTCCCTGAAGATCTTAATTTAGACCTGTCCTTCTCTTTTAACTCCTATTAATCACCAGGTTTTAACAATCTGGCATTCTAAATATCTCAGGCATCCCCACTGTCCCACACCCCCCAGCTTTTATCCTTAGCTGCCACCAGCCTCTTCTCCTCCCACCAGGAATTTACAAGAGTTTTCTTTGTTATTTCCCTGTCTCCTTCATACCATCCTTCCCACAGGACCACTGGAGTGGCTTCTCCCAAAAGCAGTTCTAGAATCTTTCTCATTCCTTGCAAAACAAAAACAAAACAAACAAGACAAAATAAACTCTCTATAATGGTTCCACACTGACAACGGGACAAAGCACCTTAACATAACTTAAGATTTCCCTGAGGTTTTCTGATGCCTCTCAAAAGTGATTTTCTGATCACTTTGACCAGATTCATTTGGAAACTGCTCAATTTCCTGGGAGGTTGCCCAGGGTTACATATTTAACAAGCCTCCGAAATGTAAAACGTGGAGACCGCCGTCTACCTCCCCATGCTCATGTACCATCATTCACTCACCAGCAAAAACAGGATTTCCCATGCTTGGATGCTTGTTAAAATCACCTAGGAGTTTTGTTTGTTTGTTTGTTTGTTTGTTTGTTTGCTTAACACTAGTGCCTAAGCATCTCTAAATGAATTAAAGAAGACTATCTGAAAATGTAGCTCAGGAATTGGTACTTTTAGAAGGTTTCCAAGTGAATCTAGTATGCAGCTAGGATTGAGAACTACAGGTAGCTTTGAGGGTTGAGTTTCTCAGAAAAATACCTACATACCTATGATGTGTCCATCTCTTTGCCCATAATATACCCTACCTGGAATTGAGTTCTGCCTTGATATCTGCCCAACTAATTCCTCTGTATCCCTTAGGACTTGGTTTAGGTAATATTAATAATCTCAGGGAGCTCTCCCACACTCCCTCCCACAGGCTGTGTTTGGTACACTTTCTCTGGGCTCCCATAACACAAAGTGCTTATCTCTAATATCATAAGAAATACAATTGTGTACATAATATAATTGTTTTCTCCCATGAGTTTTGAGTTTTGAATAATTATTGATTGAAAAAATGAAAGAAGAAATGAATGAACTGATCTTCTTGATAAAATAGCAGATAGGTCACTTGCCTAGAGTAAGAGACCTAGGGTGAAGTTACAATATTGGAAAAAAGATAAATTTGGGACTATGTTTGTGAATTAGCAAGAGATGAATGAAGAACTGAATTTGGCAAATACATTAAAGTAAAACAGGAGTAAATTTCTTTACTGTAGTTAAAATACTGGCTTAGCCACACAATCTATTCTATGTGTAAGATATTGTAGGTGCCTTAGGACTGTATGTATGTAATTTGCTAAGACCCAAAGAGGATTTAGTAACCGTTGTAATGGATTGTCAGCCCTTTTTTTACACCTTAGCGTAAATGAAAGCTTTGAAGGTAGGAGAAGGATGCCATCTACTGAGAAAACGAAGCATAACAGATAAGTGAAAGTTAGAGATTTCTCACAAATTATTCCTACAAATTCCTACCTAATTTCTCGCTCTGTCAACCACATATTTTATCAAGCATTTTCCTAGGTTATTTTAAGCACATTAATATTTAGGGAAACTTTACATTTCCTCAATAAATATCTCACGTCCATTTTTAAATACATCACTGTGTTCACCTTTCCTTTAAATTTGTAGTGTTTTTTTCTAAATGTCCTTAATTAAAATTTTAAAAATAAAAATTAGAGGATGTCACAGCTCCAAAGTTCACACTGTTATTCATACACAAACGACCTACCACTTGTTTCATTAATATATTCAGGGGGGAAGTTTTTTGACACTAGGCAAGGGCCAGATATGTTCACATTATTTAATACAAAATGCAATGTTCAATTAAATGCATCATTGAGGCATTAGCAGGAAGTCATCCCTGGCATTGCAATTTACACAGCGGAGCAGATTAAATCACCTGGATGACAACTGAAGCCTGCACTTCAGTTTCTACGGGCATAGGATTGATAATGACCTGTTAATTGCATAAAATATTTTCTCTCTATTCTTCCTTGTACACAAGAGACTCCATTACTATTCAGATAGGAAGCAGAACTAAACAGTTGTTTCTGTGGCCTTCTTGCTAAGATCACTTGAAAGTTCAAACATAAGTGGAAAAAGCATTTATTGAGCATCTTTCACGTGCTGGTCACTGAGTTTTTTACCTTATAGGTGGTGTATAGTTTAACCAAAACATTTACATAGAGTAATCGGGAGATCATTTTATAAACTATATAAATGCCTAACCAATGTGATGTATACTTGAAACTAATAATAAAACACTCATATAAGTTTTATATTGAGTTTAACAATGAAGAAAAACTCAAAGAAACAAAGAAACTTACCTGAGCTCATGTAAGTAGTAAGCAGACAAAATCCCACAGAAATCCTGCAGAACACACTTTCAGAAATACTTCTGTGGGAGTCTTATGCAGCAGAACATTAACTGGTCAAGAAAAGCTACTTGACATCATTTAATTTCTATGGGGAAAATCTTAAACATTTTCTACACAAATTAACAATGTAAATATTATTTAAAGGGACTCTAAGATCAGAGTGAAGGGTTGGCAAACTACAGCTCTCAGGTCAAATCCAGCTTACCACCTATTTTTGTAAATAAAGTTTTATTGAAACACAGCTGTACTCATCTATTCATGTATTGTCACTGGCTGCTTTTATGCAACAATGGCAGTGTTGAGTAGTTGCAACAGAGACTAAATGGACTACAGGGCCGAAAATATTTACTATGCCCCTTTACAGGAAAGATTTTGAAACCTTGATCCAGTGAACTGTTAAGCACATAGTAGATGCTTGTAAAAAATCAGCAGTAGATACTTTGAAATTCATGAATATAAACACCAAGACCTTTGCAACCCAAACTTATTCCACACACCAGCTGATGCATACAAAGGAATCACAACAAAGAGGCCAGAAGTTCAGCCTCCCACCACCCCCAGCAGAGAGTTAGGAACTCCAGCCCCAGCATATACCTACCAAAGTTCTGGTACACTTGGCATTTTCAGCTCTCCCACAATCATTCCTGAAATTGCCTCCCATATCCCTGGCTCCCACTTGCCAGAGTGGGCTACCACCAACACCACCTTGACGTTTATCAGCCAGCACTTGTGTTTCATGGAGCTTTATCAGTTAAGAATGCATTCAGTGGCAAGTAGCAGAAATTCCTACTACACAGAGGTTTTAAAAAATAGGCTTTTTAAAAAAAAATTATTGAAAAAAAAATCTAGCAGTAAGTGTCCAGGGCTGGTTTTAAGCAGGAAGGATAATAGAAAGGGGAGGGCAGTCTGAGGAAGCATTCCAGCCAAAATGTGCTTTTCCAAAATTTTCCTGGTTGCCCGGCCTAACGGCTTCCACTTACATCTCACTGTTCAGAACTAGCTGGGCCAGCACCCGGTTAGCGCAAGGTGAGCCTGTGAGCTTTCCAGCCCGTGTGGCAGGGGAAGGGAGAGCACGTCGGGAATGGCTTTTGGAGTGGCCAGACGACAGTGTCTGACTCAGTGCCTTTGCTTTGTTCCATTCTCCAACATGCTGTCGCCATTGTTTGTCCGAGTGAGAATGGGGCACCACTCTTGGTGCCCCACATAGATGTGGGCCGTGTTCAGCAGATCCCAGAGTCGTGGAGGCTGTGGCCTCATGTGCTTGTCACAGGCTTCTTTCCTCCTGACACTGAGCATGGGGGAGGGCAAACTACGGAGCCCTCCAAACGATACCACCTTACCTTACCAACTTTACCCTGATCTCCCCTCTTTCCTTATTCTAAAGTTGGAATGGAATTTCTAAGTGCACCAGGCCTATCAGGAAAATTCTTTCTGATGCTCCCCTTAGCATCTCAAGTTAGTTCATCTCTATGAGGTCTTCCAGATATCACCAGACAAGGCTGAATCTGTAGATTGTATACAGTTTGGGATCCCATGGTGGGATCCTTGCAAAGCGGAGCGAGAGAAAGTGGATGGAAATATAGTATCAGGAATGTGGAGCTCAGGGCTTACGTGGGCTACAGAAGGGGGTATCTATGAAATACTTACCTCTTGCTCCAAGCTTAATGTTTCTATTTTACTTATAAAATATTAAGTTTATTAAACATAATATAAAATGTTATAATGCATATTTTAATTATAAATATTTTGGCTATTTAAAAACCAGAACAAAAAAAAATTCCTGGAAACATGGTAACAAGTATAGTGTCATGTTCATAAGTTTAATAGGGAGCTATACTTAAGTGGTTGGTTGGTTGACTTAACTTTTGTTAAAGTCTATGCTAAATAATTATATAAAATATGTAATATTTATTAAGTATTCTAAAAATTATCTTGCTTTACAAGCAGTCAGAGTTTTTATTCTCCAAATTAAAGTTGTATTCACCTCAAATGCATCACAAAATTAATATTTACTCTTTTATTGAATGTATTGCTTTGGTCATGTGTAAATACTAACAGTGCTTCTGTATAATAGTCTGACATAACAATAGTTAAATTTGGTGTAGAACATCTAAATTCAATTTTTGTGCATTATCTCATTTGATTTTCACAAGTATTTACCCACTCTATGTTCTCTAGGTTGGCTCAGCCTACTCAGAAACATGCTGCCTTAGTTACAGGCAAATTGAAGGAACATTAGTTAAAGGATTCCCCAAATATTTTTGCAACATGCTCACAAATGTTTGACATCTTTTCCTAAAGAAATGAAAGTTTCATTCTATAATTAGAAATAAGACCAAACAAAATGTCCACAGGATAGGTAACATTTTATTGAATTTTACACACAGGTACAAAGGTGATGTGGTAAGAGTTCAGACTCTAGATAGGCCAGTGATCCAACGTGGGCTCTACTATTATAAATATGTTTTCTCATCTGTAAAATAGCATAATAATTATATTTACCCTATTTTGTTTTTTTCAGGATTAAATAAGCTAATATTTACAAAGCATTTAGTGGCCTGTATCTAGGAAGGCCTGGTTGTTCTTGCTCTTTTTTGTTCTTGGACTGATGGGGAAAAGAAAGACAGTGCAAAAGACGCCAAATTATCTAAGGAGAGGAGGGACATATTTCACGAGAATAAAAGAACACCAAAAGAATAGAGGAGTTCTTGTGGCACATAATGGTCAAAATAGGCCAAACTTCCCAATTTTGCACACTGGCGGGTGGTCCCACCAAGGGCCCATGGACAGTAGAGTCTGATTCACTGGAGGAGACAATGAAGTATTCGGCCACCAGATGGCAGTAGAGTGCCACTGTTATTTCACCCTTGGGCAGCATTGCCACTTGATGCTATACTAATATATATGTAGAACAGGATTCGCAGAAATGGAAATAAAAATTATACCATCCAGACTCACTTTACTGCATGTATAAGCCCTGAGTGCTAGTGTTCCTAAAATCCTTCTTCTATCCACTTTTCCTCATTCCATCTTTTTTTCTTGCTGTTCATGGGAACGTAGAATAACTAGTAAATCTGATTTACTTCAAAGAAGAATCATACTGTACCCAATGTAAAGAATTGCAAGGTCCACTTTGCAACAAGCTTTTTAGCTGTTCCTTCTAAACCCATAGGGGTTCAGCTCTGGCTAAAACCTTTACTAAAACAAAACACCTTTGCCACGCTCAACACCACTAATAGGCATATTACATTCTGACAAAGCAGTTCAAAAACAAAAATGCCACAGAAATTCAATGGTTTTCTTTCAGAGATCTCAAGTATTATTCCATTAACATCTTAATGTTATTGGTTAATAACATTATATGAGTTTCTGGCGTCCAACATTATAATTCAATATCTGTGTACATTGTAGGGTGCTCACCAGCAAAAGTCTGGGTTCAGTCCCTCACCAAACAGGCTGAATTCCAGTAATACAATTTTTCCTTTATGATTTTCTTAATAAAACAACATGTACAAGAGGAAAAAATTGTAACAAAAATACGATCACTCACAGGTGTGCCCATGTCTATCCCTCAGGCGAGCCCATATCTACAGGTGTCCTCCCCATCTTGGTTGTTCGGCATCTTTTGTATCCTTTGTGTGGTTGCTGTTTAAGGCTTCAAGCCTCCTGGGTGGAGATTGGTCTCCGCTCGTCTACCTGCCCCCTCCCTGTTCATTCTCACCAGAGTAGCTAATGTGAGCCTTTTATGTTTGGCCCTTTCAATGAAGTTGTACACCTTCATAAAAAAATTAAATTAAATTAAAAACTCACAGAAGTAGAGATTTTGGCAAAAAAAAAAAAAAAGAAATGTCTGGCTGAATAGTTAGCATTTAAAGACGTTCCGCCTTTGTTTAATCCCCAATAAAATCCCTTCTGTTCTCGCTCATGCCTAGAGCTCACCTTCTGCCAAACTGAAAAAAAAAACCACATGCCCCAAACTCATCTATTGTTCTCCCCTCTCAGCCCCTGTCTTTAGCAGGCTGCTCCAAGCTCTGCTAAATAGTTCTCTACCTGGGCATTTCTGAGGCCAGGAAGCTGTATCCATATCTCTAGAATCAGATCAGATTGGGCTCTGCCCTCTGGTGGACCCAGAACCGTTAGATCTCAGTGAAATCTGCAGGTCAAGGGTGAGGCACCTGACACTCAGCATAACTCTGCCCCTAACTGGCTTAGGACTTTGGCAAATAGTATAGGCTTTCCTGTTCTCAATTTTCAATTAGAGGCAGGATTAAAAATTTTCTTAAATCACTTTTAATTTTAAAAAGTCTATGATATCATAACCAAGAAAAGTAAAACTAATTAGATACAAAATCAGTAGAAAAATTTGAAAGGCAGCAGAATGAAAGACGATCCCGAACATCATAGGTTTTTAGGGCTCTTATATCAGAGGATAGAAGAACAAGGCTCTCCTCGCACAAACTGGTGGAATTAAATTAGGTAATTAGAGACCGGTAATTGTAGAATGAGACAACAAATGACTTAATAAAACAGTCGACGATGACTCTTACCAGCTATGGATGAATGACACATCTCCAAATGCTGTAATTAAATATCTCTGAAACTCTATTCTAGCAGTGAGTAAGCCTTTCTTCCTTTATACTTTCAATAGCTTGGGAAGTAAAATATAATCAGTTTTCCAGGTTACTAGAGCAATGATTCTCCAAGTGTAATCAACAAGTCTAGACTAGAGATCAGAGCATTTCAGAGTGAGAAGGGAAGGACTGATGAACAACAAGTCCAACTTTTTATTTAGTACACGAGGAGAGTAAAGACCAGGATGGTTGAGTGACTTGTCGGATGTCACACAGAAGGGTAGCTTGCTCCCAAAATGTCTGACTGGCTATCTCACTGCCATGCATCCTCATCTGTGAAACACCTCTAACTGGTCAGTATTGGGTTGGTCTCCGGGTTCTGAAGCCACAGCCACCCTTCACTTCTGGCGTTGATTCACACCCTTCCTCCCTGTTCATGCCTCTAGGACTGCCTGTCAGCCTGGATAGGACATAAACAATGAGACCTCTTGCAGTGTTGGAGTCATTTTGCCTCCCTGCTGTGGGCTACTCTCTGAGGTGGGCCCCTCTCTGAGGTGGGCCCAGAGAATACCATCACAGGCACTCTTCAGACACAACATTCAGGTGTTTCTATTAGTGATGGCAGCTGAAGAACTGGGCTACTTAGTGCTCCAAGGGCTTATACATCCATCAAGGGTCCTTTAGAAATTTAAAAAGTTAGAAAGCCATTGTATTACGGCACCTTGTACATGTTATGAATTTAAACTAACGTGTCAAAGAAAGAAGCCAATCCACAACTAGGAACACTAAACATCATGGCTCTTCTCAGATTTGCACTGAGAGAGAAGACAGAGTTAAGGGGAACTCCATTGACAGAAGTTAACTCCCTTCATTATAGCTCTTGGCAATAATAAGGATGGTCTTCGTTATCTGATAGGGTGATGGTAGTTTCCATTCACCACGTGATGGAACAAAACAAACAAGCATCGCATATTGTGCCAGCCTTGCAGCAAGGCTCCTACAGCATCTTTTGGGGGAACTCCCTAGACCCTGCCAAGACTAGATGACAGCTACACTTTTGCAGCTCACCCTGCTTTATATAGGGACCACTCTCCCCAAAGCCTTGGGATCCAGAGAGAGAACAGCGGAAGCTGCCATCACACATTCCCTTGTAATATTTTCTCATGAAAGCAAATACAACATTTTTGTTTTAATCAAGTAGAAATCATCTTCAGGTCAAACAAGAATATAATTCCTTGAATCTCAAAGTCTCAGGCCTCCACGCCATCAATTAAGATCTCCCTAACCATCTGGAAGTGTTTTTTTGTTTGTTTGGTTTTTTGTTTGTTTTTCCCTAAATCTGACTCTCCACCTTGCCAGGTCCCTCGGGCTCTTTTTGTCATCCATAATTTCCCAAAGCAATGAAAGTGATTCCTCTTTAATTCAAATGTTTGAGGTTCCTAACCTAGATATTTAGATTTAGAAGAAAATATGTCTGAGGCCCTCATTCTAGAGAACCTAAATCTATAATTGAATTTGTGAGATGGTTTACAGAAAGGGGAAGGGGTAGGTCATGGGATCCCATGTCTCTCTTTTGGAAATCTGTCCAAACCTGAATTTTGATTCTCCAACTTACTAGCTGCGGGACTTGGGCAAATCGCTTTGCTTCTTCAAATCTCATAGATTATTTGTAAAAACAACTTTGATAACAAGTTAATAATAAACAATCAATACATTTCAGCTATTACTACTAATTATTAGCAGCTGCTGGGAAGGCAATGTCACATTATAATTGGGCTTGTGGGTTCTGAAATTATAGTACCTAAGTTAAAATCCTGGCTCCATTCCATACTAATTATGTGACTATCAGCAAATTATTCAAACTCAGGTCACAGGTTTTTCTTCTTTAATATGAGGATGAGGCTGTCATGAGGAATAAATGAGAAAGAAAAGCATCATATCCACAGAAGGGGCATGGCACAGTGTTTGATGTGTAGTCAGCATTTACAAAATATTAGTTGTTGCTGTTGTTATTATTATTATTAACAGAAAAGTAGCAACAGCAGCAGTAGTAACATTGCTTCATTTGGGAGACAACTTGTAATTAATAATAGTGGAATGTCTCCAAAAGTGTCTTGGGCACATTTACCATTTCCATCTTTGGAGCTCATTACAGATAGCCGTTCTCTCTGAGTAGGACAAGGACCCTTGAAGGAATGTTCTGGATGAGCTGGGAGTGTACACGCTTCTAATAACATTCTAGATAGGGAAACATCCCCCCCAACACACACACTTCTGAACTATTCTGTTTGATTTATGAAAACTCTTTCTTGTGCTACTTGAATAGTTGGAATACTAATAACAATAATAATTGCTGCCAATATTTCTGATACAAAAATTTTCACTGGTCTAATATGTATTTTAAGCATTTACTTGAAGTCAATTTATTCTCAAGAGGTACTATTCTATAATAGATGTGCTCTGGATTTGAAGTTGAAACAAAACCAAACATATAGTTAAATGCTCCTGCATCTTCTGGCTTGAGAGTACTGTGGCCCAGGACTGCCACTGAATATTTTTTCATCTGTCTCCTCATCTATGAAAATAGGAACCTTAATAGCTGCCCTGCCTGTCTTCCATGGTTGTTATTGGAGATCAGATGAGGAAAAATTTGGATTGAATTATAATTGAAGTCGTTGTACAAAATTAAGTTCTTATTTCAAAATCTGAGCTCACTCACCACACAAACACTAGTTCTTGGATTTTGTTTGCACTAACTGAAAAACAACTTATTTGGTTGGTACGTTTACCCCATTGGCCTGAATTTGGCTCTCAGAAAGGAGGGATGGGCAGCTTCAGAATAGGCTTTAAGGTCTTCAGATGCAGATCTAGCTTCGCTGGAGACAGGGAGGCTATGCTTCTGCTGCAGGAACCTTCTCCAGCCTCCTTTACGGAGTTTTACCAGGTCTTCGCAGAGCTGTGCATACGCCAAAATATATATTGACATGATAAACCACAATGGATTTTAGTGTTTAAAGTCAAAAATACACTTTTAAAAATAAGTACTTAAATTGGCTGATTGAGCAATAATACCTGGATGCTGAACTGAATTTGTTTACAGTAAACCACAGAGCAAACTTTTTCTTAACATTTTGCACTGAAGCAAAGAAAACCAAGGAGAAAAACACAATTCCATGAAACATTTCCTCATTTCTACAGTATGGAACAATTGCAGAGTTATAGAGCTATGCCAACAAACTCTGACAGTCTCTATAAAAAATGTTTAGGTTCCAATTAAAATTAAATATGCTTTCTATGCCCCTGCTTCTGTCTGCTTGTTTTATACTTGTCTCTTACACCTCTTGTCATCTTTTTTTCTGACATCCAAAAAATCTGTTGCAAAAGTATCCCCCAAACTTGAAAATACAAATGGAAAATAAAGTCAGGTGCCTATTTTTCACTTAACGTGTTCTGTGTTTGTATTAATAGAAGCATACAGACTCTTTTCTCTCTTCCTTTGCTTACGTACAGTTCCTATTTCACTTTCCAGTTGACTTCATTGTTTTAATTTGGGTGGAATATTGTGAAATATTTTGACTTGAGCAACCTCTCATGTGGGTGGGATAGCTAGAGTGCGGAGGTGATTTTGTCTCATTCATTCAGTTCATTCAGGGAGACATCGCTGCCTTCAGCATATATCGAGAAGTTATATATTATTATTTTGTGAGATTTCAAGCACCAACTTGAAACATCAGAGAGGTGAAACCCTGTTTAACTAGGTGGGTGGTTCAGAGAAATCTTGCTAATACCATGTCCTCCAAGACAGACATTCAGTGCAGTCACACGGGGGCGGGATGGGGGAAGGTGGAGTGCTAGGAAGATCTCAGAATTTGCCACAATGGCCCTTGCTCCTCCACTTGTCCTGAACTGGCTGTCTAGTCCAGGAGTAGTGACTCTCTATGGCACAAATGTATTGTAGTAGATCAGTGGTTGACAAATTCTCCCTGTGGCTTAGGGAGACACTCCACTTTACTGAGACCAGTACCTCAGGTTCGCTTGCCACAGTCAGAGGTGAAGTTCTAATAGGTAATGTATTTGGCCCAGCATTGCTTCAGGCAGCCAGGACAATAAAAAACATGTTTCCTAAAAGGGGAAAATTTGTTTCTTCCTTTCATCTGAGATTACATTGTTTCGATCTCAAATTAATATCTCAATCATTTGACCCCAGCCCTCTTATCAAAGTGCTGATCTGGACTGTAAGTACATTGTGTGATGTCCCAGAGGAGAGTGAGAAACCAAGGCAGTCCTCTGGGTGCCTGGCATCATGTCAGCAAACAAACTGATTTTTTTCACTGAAGATCTCAGAATCCCCTGTGGGAAGTAATATTTCCTTAAAGGTGTTCAGCATTCTATAGATCCAAGATTGAAAGAGGTTTTGAATTGCAAAACTTCATGCACAGCCTTTGTTTACTTTATTTATGATAAGAGCACCTACTGCCTCCTTGTTGCACATAGCTTTGAAGTTCATTGAATTTACTGCCTTGCCTTACCTATTGCCCTTTGCTGCCTGAACCCTGGAAAGCTTTGACACTAATTTTACCAGTTCATTTTCATTAACTCGATAAATATGATTTCCAAGTTTTTTAAATGCCTACTACTACTCTCATACAGACACTCATGTGACCTCTTTTAATTCCGCATTCTAAAACCCAGGAGATATTTGTTAGAAAAGCAAAGTCAGACAATACAGCAAGAACCAAAGTCACAACTATTGCCAGGAAGAAACAAGTTTTGTCCCCACAACCCTTGTCATACACAACATATCCACAATCCCTTTCTTCTTCTACCTGGCATTTCATTACTCCTGATGCCCAGACCCTCTTCTCTTGCCTTAAGGATCTTTTTGTTCACAGAGCTATAACTTACTAATATGCTATCTAGTTCATTTATTGTGTTTATTACAAATTGTTTGTCTCGCTCTACAATCATATAAGTCTCATGAAGTCAGGGATCTTTTTCTAGTTTGTTCAGTAATAAATCTCAAGGTCCAAAGACAGTGTAGCAAATAGCAGTAAGTACTCAATAAATAGTTGCTATACAAATGAATGAATGCTGAAAGATAATTCTTAGGTCATAAAGCATACCCTACTGACTGTTAAATCTTTTCCTTACTTACTTTGTCATCTCTAGGTGCAACGTTGACAAAATTTTAAACTTCTTCATGTCTTTTTTCTACTCTTTTTAACTTCCTCCCACATTCCCTAGTGCCCAGAGCTTTTATTTAATTTAAACACATCCATTTCTTTTGTCCACTCTGACCCATATTCTTCAAAGTAACTCATGTTTCAATATTTAATGCACTGCTTCTCTTGGTTATTTATTCCTTCTAAGTAAATCCATCCCACCATTTGTTTTACTGTTTAGAAAAGTATTTGGAACCTCAGAGCCATAGACATTTCAAGAAAAAGGTCTCTATTCAAATTAACGTAATGCTCTGGCTATCTTTGTAGATATGCTACAGTCTTCTTGAAGATTATTGAATTGCCAAACTATACATCCTATGCAACTGACCCTCTCCCTTAGAGATACCCAGATAGTAAAATTACTATAACTAGTATTATAATTACTCAGCACCAAAGAATTCCTACTCAAGACTAGGATGCTATTTTCTAAGTATGAAGATATTTTTGGTGCTTCCTATGGTCCATTTACTGTGCTAAGCTTTTGACAGACATCATCTGAATCAAAGCCCACAACCACCATCTGAGGCTGGCATTTACATTTGCAGAACTTGAGACGTTCACATCTAAGTAGTTCATCCGAAGCCCATAGTTAAAAACAAGTGGTGATATAAATCTCACTATACAAAGCAGAGCCTAAACCTCCAAGCACCAAGCGGTACACCTCCCATACTATAACTTATTTCCTCAGCTTTTCATAACTTCTCAGCCATGTACTCATACCAAAGTTATAAATAAGTAAAGGAACTTTTTAAAAGAGATGTGAGTAACTGACACAAACAGTAGAGCCCTCTTGTGCTAGGTGTGTGTGTGTGTGTGTGTGGAGGTGGGGGGGGTGTCCTAAGGAGGTGACAGGCTGGAAGTGTGTACCCTGAGGTTAAGGACTGCAGAACATCTAACCAGTCTGGGCTGGGAGGTGGTCGTTGTTGTTATTTTGTATGGTTTTCCCAAGAGGTAGAAAAATGTAGTCTGCTGGCATTGTGAAAGACATCCTTTAAAAGTGGGAATTATATACAGAATCTCTCAAGGGTTTGGAATGCTGTTCTACAAGATGACATATACATTTTGAGTGAAAGAAACAGGGAGACAAGATGACATGACACCCTAGTGGCCAAGTATATGACCTATAAATTGAAAACACCACCAATGCCATCCACAACACTCCAAGTCTTTAAGGAGCTTATGTATGTGCCAGGAAACTCTTAAGTACAACAAAATGACAAAACCAACCTTTTTATCCATGAAAAAAAAAATCCATTCTGCAGATAATCCAGGTCTTATGCTTTATTCTTACTTGTTATTTTTAATGACAGGGAACATTGTCATCTCTCACTAATGTCATGTCTCTATTACTTCAAGAGCAGAGCACAGAAACAGGGTTAACAGGGCATACAGAATCAAACGTTTTGAAAGTCTTCTTAGGTCAGTGAAAAGGTTTGGTAGAGAAGCAGTTATATAGTCAGTGGTGCTGGTTATTTGTAAATGTCCTTCTAAAGTATAAATTCTCACATTCACTTTTACATTCCCTACACAAGCCTCTTAATAAATACTAAATACTAAATGGGGGAATGAATCTGAATGATCGCCACAGTTAGGAGCTGCAAAGGAAATGAAAGACACAGAGGAGGCAGCGTGGCCACAGGGGAAATCGGAGTGGGTCACTATGATGACCACATTCAGTTTACCAGTTCCTTAAGTTCCATGAGTCTCAGTCTTACATCTGCTGGTCCAGAAGGGTACCACCTTCACAGAGTTGGAGGGAGTTTTAAATACGATCATGTTTTGGCAATACCTTGTAAATGGCAAGGTGCTGTACAAATGTAGAAGTATCATAATGGTTAGTGTGGGATGTGACAGATACAACCTATGTATATGATGCAGGGACAAAATGATAGGCACCCTCCAGTAAGGCACAGAGAAGGTGAGAAGAGGGAAAGCCATGTGAGAGGTTGAGGAATTACTTTGGGGCTAGGACTAGTGTATGGTGAAATTGACACATACAGATTTCAGTGAGGGGTGATAAGAGGCTAGAGGTGGCTCCTGAAGGGGATGAAGGACAGCCTGGAAAGAGAAGAGAAAGGAGAGGGCCCTATTCATGAGTAGAGGGACAATTTAGCCAATGGTCATGGGTAATATGAAGTTTCTTCTGAGTGACTTGGAAATATTTCCTGTTCTTTTTATTATCTACCCTTCACAAATTATATGTTTTTGGTACGTTCAACTGAGGTGCATTTACATATTTCACTGAGAACGTGTAAACATTAATATAATAATGCAGAAAGGGGAGTTTAAGTTTGCTGTAGTCTTATAAAGGGCATTCAGCAATGGGATACAATTTCCCAATATATGGTGGTAGGGTATGAGTGAGAATAAAAATATAAAGAGAGAGCATTCTGAACTAAATTATATATTAAAACAAAGTGAAGGAGTGAAATAAAACAACAATCAATTTGATTTTTTGCAACCTCTTCTAGCAGAGTAGTGTAGTTTTGGGGATTTTTTTAGGGAAGAGTTTGAGGAAGGGGGTCAAGTGAAACAATTATAGTAGTCGATAATATAACTTTACCAGAGTAAACCAAGAATCAGTTGAGGCTTTCACTTACTACGAATAAATCCATTATCTATCTTTACAGATGCATTTCAAATATCTACTTGCCCAATACAAGTGAAACCTTCTTTGGATTTCATAATAACCTATAGAATAGATAGGGTGTTTTTAAAATTACATAGTTCAGAGTAGGAAAGGCTCTAAAATATTAAGCAATTTACTCAAGATCATACAGGCAATAAGCAGCAGAGCCAGAACTCAACCCCAGATATTTCAATTCCAAATGCAATGCTATATCCACAACCTGTCATATTTTACTTCTATTAGGCAGGATTTTTTGGTGTAGGTTCTGGAGTTGGAAACTTTATTTTTTATTTTGAATGATCTTTTGTTCTTCAGTGCTCACTGCAATCCACAGCCAACACCTGGCACTTTGAATCATTCTCTTCTCTCCGTGTCTCATCATCATTCACTATCAGTTCTTCTCTCTTCCCTCTGCCTGAACTTCCTTGCAACTTGTCCCATCTCTCCTGCCAAGACAGAAGTACGATGCTCTGAAATGCCCCTTACTCTTTTGGAGTTTCTTTGGGAGAACTACTGGGACAGCGGAGGGACCTGAGTTGGTCCCAAGCCTATTTAACTGTGGTAAGCAGTAATAAAAAAAGAATAATAAAAAAGAAAAGAAAAAGAAAAAAAAGAAAGAAAAGAAAAGAAAAACTGTGCCCATAAACCTCGGTCACTTTTGTAGACTGGTGAAAGCTTTTGTAGGCAGATTTTTAAATGTAATTTAGGAGTTTTCCTAGAAGAAAGCAGGTGTCCTGAAATACACTTTGCATTCCATTGTGCAATGGCTCCATCCAGTTGTCGGAGAGCCCAGCAGCCCTGGGAGAAAGCCAAAGGGCATCCAGAGCCGGGAGGCTGCAGGCAGCCTGACTTCAGAGCTCACGCTGGCCTTTCCACCATCCCAAGGCTGGCAGGCGCTGTTCGACACAACTAATGACAAGAGAAACCACTCACAATATTGAAATCTGTCCATAAAAATTGTTCGTGTTAGAACGGAAGAGTGAAACAAAGCGCCTTTTTTAGTTTCCTTTCCAGAATAAAGCATGTGATACTTAAGTGACATTTTTATTCTTCTGAAAAATAAAAAGTGACCATAAAAAAAAATGTTTAAATGAGTTTATTTGCCTAATTTTACCACATCCGATTACATACCCAGCTATATGGCACAGTAGAGCCAGAGGGAAAGGCCTCAGACAGGTCATATGTGAGCTGAGCCTCAAGAGATATGTGAGATTTTAACTGCAGCACTTAGGTGAGAGCCATTGAAAAAATAGGGTGTGTTCAGGAAATGTGAGTGCAGCAAGAAGATACTGTGCATAGAAAGCGTATATTTTCACATCTGTCTCCCTCACTGAAATCTAAGATCTTTGAGGACAGAGCCTGGGTCTTTTGTATCTAAAAACAAGCCCTCCTAAGCTTCCTCAAGCCTGCACCCTTTGTAAATGTCCCCAGATCTTAGAGGACCTTGTAAACCAAGAGAAGGAATATGGATGTTATCCTGAGGTAATGGGAAGGTCTTAGAAATTTAAGCAGGGACATTCTACATTTGCATTTTAGGATTTGCCTGGCTGCAATATAGAGAAGAAATTGGGGTAGGGCAAGAATTTATGGGAGAAAACACCATAATCAGGTGCAGTCATCTGGGATCAATGTGATAACCTGTCTCAATGCCTCCAGAATTCTTCTTCTAAACACAAATTGGATTTTATTCTCTCCATCTCAAAAACCCTTCCAAGCTTTTATGTTTAGAACAAAGTTTTCAGGTCCTTCATAATGTTAACCTATTCTACCCATCTGGATTTTCTTTCTCCTGGGACTTCCCCTCACATGCTCTGGTTTGTCAGCAAGGACTAGTCCTCAAATACATCATGTGCATGTGCCCCTTTGTGTTCATTAAGGCTACTTATCCTCTGAGAAATTTACTCTTGGTCTTACTGAGGCACTCATTTCATTCTCCCATGCAGCATAGGGCCAGATGGTGATTCATTCATCCATGGTCTGCCACACAAGCTAGCCTAGCACTTGCATTATAGGCACTTGGCAAATATTTGTTGAGCAGATTTGAACTGTAATAGCAGTATGTGTACTTGGATTCATATAATATTTATTGAGCACCAGAAACCATAAACAAAAAGATCAATCCATTTAATTACATTAAAATGTAAAACGCTACACAGAAATTAGAAAAAAAAGATAAAAGACAAATTGGGAAAAATATACAGAATACATCTGACAAAGAGGCAATATCCTTAATATTCTAAGAGTTCCCAAATCTGAAAAACAAAATGGGCAAAGGAAATAAAAACTGCCATTCCTTTTCTCACTCATCAATTGTAGGGCTGAGTTTTAAAGTACCCAGTGGGATGGAGGGTGTGAGGGAAGATACTTACAGGCTTTGTTGATGAGAGTATAATAAACTGGTATGCTCCTCATGGGAGTGTGATTTTTCCATACCTACAAAATTTAAAATGCAGAGACTTATAACCTAGGAACTCCCTTCTCAGAAATTTATCATATAGATAAAAACAAGAGCAAACAGCCATACAAAGATGCTTGTTGCAATTTTGTTTCTAATGGCAAATACATCAGGGTAGGCTGGTTCAGTTATGATATGTCAAAACAATGGAAAACTGCAGCCATTGAAAAAAATGAAATGAATCTATAATTGCTGATGGAGAATTATTCCAAACTATTATCACTATGTGGAAAAAGCAAGGTAACTCCAGTTCACTTACTATGATGGTCCTTTGTGCTAAAACAACAAATAAATATACAGATGTTTGTATATGCATGGAAAACTCAGAAAATGCGACATCATCAGCTTCTGGGCAGATTTATTTACATTGTTTACTCTTTTGCATTGTTTGAACCTGCATATTTCTTCATCTGTTCAATTTTAAAAGCCAACCCTTCCCAAATACACATTTGATTATTTATTACACAGAAGCATACCAGGCATTATAAATAGAAACATAAATGATATTGCTTATATCCTCCAGCTTCCAAATGGATACAGTAAATCTGAAAAGGATTGCTTTTACATACTGCACAGTGCGCCACCCTGCCCCTTCCTGTGAAGAATCTATAGAGATGTTTCCTACAAGTGAGATGCACAATAACGCAGTAAAATGCCTTCTCCCTGTTTTGTTAGTTGACAGTTGATATCAAAGGCTTGCCTAACTCCTAAATTTCTCATGGCACTCACTAACATCCTGACATGATTAATTTATCAGGTTAATTAGCTTCACCTCTCTCAAAGTACAATCTTGAAGTGAGAAATACAATAATGGCAAATTTGACGGTAGTGATAAGAAAAACCCCTGGAACCCTAACCCTCCAAAGTGATGAAATTATATCTTGAGCAACCTGAAGTCATCAAGCTATGTGTAAAGATGCAAACAATGAATTAGGTAGGTAATTACTGAAGACTAATTTAGAATTTAACAGCTTTGTCTGGGAGGAGCCATATTATAATCATATATGTTAAAGGTTTGCTGATCAAAAATATCCATTAGTTTGTCATTAAAAGCACTTCATAGAAAATACATTCCTTGAAACTAGTCATCAAAGAGCTTTGCATTACTACAAAGCTACAGTAATCAAGGCCGTGTGCTGTTGGCATAAAAATAGACATATAGATCAGTGGATTAGAACTGAAAATCCAAAAATAAACTCCACAAATATAATCAATTTTCAACAAGAGTGACAAGACATTGGGGGAAAGCACAATCTTTTCAACAAAAGGTGCTGGGACAAGAGGATAGTCACATGTAAAGGAATGAAGTTGGACTCCTAACTTCATATCATCTACAAAAATTAATTCAAAACGGATCAAAGACCTAAATGTAAAGAGCTAAAACCAGAAAACTCTTTAGAAAAACATAGGTGTAAATCTTTGTAAGCTTGACTTAAGCAAGACAATTAGGTGTCATATCATACTTTCCTAGATATGACACAAAAAGCAACAACAAAAATTAGATGTCATCAAAACTAAAAACTTTTGTGTTTCAAAAGATAACGATAAAGATACAACCTACAGTAGGGGAGAAAAAAATTACAAACAATATATCTGATAAGAGACTTGTATTTAGTATTCATAAATAACTCTTCTTACAACTCAATAATGAAGATACATGAACCAATTTAAAAATAGGCAAAGGATCCAAATGAACATTCCACCAAAGAATATGTACAAGTGGCTAATATACCATAAAAAGATGTTGAACATCATTAGCCACCAAGGAAATGCAAATCAAAACCACCAATTCACACTCACTAAGATGGCTGTCATTAAAGACAGGTAAGTATTAAGGAGGACGTAGAGAAACTGGAACTCTCATACAGAGTAAAATGGTGCTGACACATTGGAAAACACTGCTAGATCCTCAAAAGGTTAAATATCGTTACCATATGATCTAGCAATTCAACTCCTAGACATATAACCAAAAAGAAATGAATGACACACAAAAATTTGTACACAAATGTTCAAGAAACAGCATGACTCATATTAGCCAAACAGTGGAAACAACCCAAATACCTATGAACTGATGAATCAATAAAGTGTGGTGTATCATACTATGAAGTAGAATAAAAAGGAGTAAGTACTGATGCAACGTGACCCTGGAAGATAGGCAACTAAGCGAAAGAAGTTGTTCACCAAAGACCACATATTGCATGATTCCATTTATATAAATGTCCAGAACAGGCAATTCTAGACATAAAGTAGATGAGCAGCTACCTAAGTGTTGGGAAGGTGGGGAGGGTGGTGGAAGGAGAAAATAGAGAATGTGTGCTCATGGGTGCAGGGTTTCTTTTTAGGGTGATGTGTTCTAAATGATGAACTCAACTACACACTTGTCAAAATACTAAAGACCACTGGACTGCACACTTTAAATAGGTAACTTATAAATGAATTACATCACAACAAAGTTGCTATTTAAAAAAAAGGGGGGGCTATGCCAGGACAAATAGCTACAAGTTGAATGTTGATAGACATTTAAAGAGGTGACATTAAAATTCCAAACCCTTATTAAATTAGCATGCTTAAAAGTACTGAAATACTTCTCACATGAGTGTGTATTAATTTCTTGTCAGGTCCTATTTTAATTCATCATTTTTAGAGCAATTAATAAAAAGAATTTCTGAAACAATCCAGAAATTCAAATAAAATTTTATTCAAAATAAAATCACATTTAACTCAAATAGAATCACATTTAACAATTATGACCCTATGGCTTAAAAACGTGAGCTGAGTTTTAGACTAAGACCAATGAGATGAACAGTTTGTTGTCAGCAGCCATTAAAATTTTATACTCTAGATCCTGGACCAGATAAAGAAAAAGGACACAAACTATTTGTTTTTGTTGACTTTCTAGTACACACTGACTTTTATTAAATATCTTTTATAATACTCCTGTAATTGAAGCAAACAACTTTAAAAGGCAGTGGGCATAAGAGCTGCTACACAATCCACCCTGGTCATGATACTAAATATTCTTGTTTTTACATCATAATGAAGTTGAGCTATAATTTCATCCCAGTGTTCACCTGATGAACACCATGCCCCTTCTCGCCCATTCATCCTACAAACAGAAATCCTTCTAAGAGAACTCATTTTTTTTCCCCACTACCATGATTCAAAAATACTATGCCTTCACAGTTATCCAATATTTATGGATTTATCACAGAATCCTTTAACCATGCCTTTCCATGAAGAACAAAAATAAGGAACACCAGTTCTTTTGCACACCATTTAAGCCCAGCTTCCTGCACCCCTGCTTCCCGCCTAGTGAACGTAATAACCTAAACAAAATGAGTGAAATAAGGATAGAGAGCTCAGAAATGAGCCTCGTATTTGCCGCAAAGGAGATATCTGCCTTCGGCTCACCTTCCCATCTTCTCTTCCGGCACGCCTCCACCACCTTAAATCAGGCGGGGCAGTCTGCAGACAAATCTCTGAATTTGGCTTGAGTTTTCCTTCCATTTTGTTGTTGCTCATATCAAACACCACCTTTCTTTCGCCTCCATTCAGCTTTTACTTGTTCACCCCTACTTTTCTTTCAAGACCCAGAGAAAAAGTCAACTCCTTATATAGTCTTTCCTAACACTCCCTTAATTCCCAGAAGTAAATTCTGGGAATTAAGTGACATAGCACAATCAGCAGTGGCATACCACCAACATGGTACCGAGAACAAACACACAGGACACAGGGGTAACTTAATTTTATCTCCCTTTGTAGAAATCAAGATCTATCTGGGTAAGGCCTTTAAGGTCATTTATTTAAAATATTCATCTGCTTTTAAGTCAAATAAACAATTTTAATGCAAACGTTCAATATGGCATCTTTCCCATTGCTCCCAAGATTTCGTCTCGTTCTGCCACTGTAGGCATAGGTGGCTCCACTCCATTCTGTCTTCTCTTGGCCATGACAGAATTCTGTGTGTAGGTATTAAAAAAAAAAAATCAAAATCAGTTATGCATTAAATTCTAATCATTTGCCAGTAATTTGTTATTGCTTCCTCAAAAAATTCTAGAAACCAAGTTTAAAAAAACCCAGATAAAAGTTTTTTCAAACAATTAACAATTGAATATAAGTGATTATTCCAATAAGAATATGTTAATAGTAATTTAAATGTTGATATGCTATGTAACTGTAGGAGCACAAGTGTACAGTCCATCAATGAAACCAATACTTAATTCAGCAGAGACAAAGAAAATAGGTAGATCCAGTGCTGAAAGAAACAGAAATTACATACTAATGTCTCCAGAAAAATGGGACCATTTAAACTACCCTGGGTGTTGGTGGAAGAGGAAGAGGCAGAAATGGAAGCCTAATAAGTGTTATGACAAGTTACCTATTCTGTTCATTCCCCAAGAGAACTAAAATTATAACAAGGTTATTTTTTTAGGGCTGCAAATATTTAGACACCTAGGATGATCCGTCTACATTAGAACTGCATCCTTACACCTTGGAGTAAAATGAGGTGGCTAAGAGCTCTCTAGGATCCTTTAGAATTAAAATAACACTGAGGGGAAAGTGGAAAAGTTACGTTTCCCTACAGCCATCTCATTTAGTGGGTACTAACTACAGGTTTCAGTTTGAGGCCTAGGAGATGAGTTAGACTAACCTGTCTCACCAAGCCAGACTTACCCAGAATTTCCGGCAGTTTTTGTACTTCAAGAAGTAAGTGGAACATTTTTCCCTGTCATAGTTATTTTCATCCATACATCTGGTAGAAGCATCAGATTCCTTAAATATGTAAGATAAGCATCATTTAAGAGGTGGAATAGAATCTAAAAAACAAAGAAACAAACAAACAAACAAAAAAACAAACTTCTGAAGCTGCTTTCCCTAAAGAAGCTAATATAAAATACTTCCTTTTTGTTCACTTTATTGAACAAAACTGAATTACCTTTTTAACTATTCCAGCATTCATTCTGCTTGGGGCAGACATCTTCCTTTTCATAGTCTGAGTCAGTTTTCTGACTATCTAATCACATGAATTTGAGTTGAAGCCCAGTAACCATTTAACAAAAAAGCGAGGCAAGGTGTAATGTGCTCCATGTCACTGCTACACAGCTAGGCTCAACTGTCTACCAACTCGGAGTGCAGCTCTACCACTTTTCCAAGCTCTCATTCTGACTTGATTCTTTCTGATATTAATGCTGGTTTCAAGATCCAACACCATCTCCATGTATTTCTGGTTATCATTCACTTCATTCTGTAAGTAAATATACTACTGTATAAGCAATTTTAATAGACATCATTAATATCACTTCAAAACCAAGTGAGCAACACAGAGCTATGAGTTCAAAGGAGGGTAGCTGCCATTTGGGAATTAAATTTAAGTTATGTGAAATGGAAATAGATGGGATAACAAACTTCAAAGTGAAAGGTATGATTCTGAGAGGTTATCTAAAGAAAAGCTTTAACTAAAGGAGTAGGTTATTTGCTTCATAGATCTAAGAAACATTCTATTAAATAAAGCAGTTGAAAACCTATTTAATATACAGAACAAATCTTAATTTCTATGCCAAAAAGTGAATAAATGTGTATTTTTGGAAAATGCATATAGGATCAGGGAATATCGTTTTCATAGCACCAGTCTGATGACAAAGCCACAACTATTGTCATATCAAATAAATGCCAATAAAAGCTTATTACAACAAAACATTTTGTTATCTGATACCTTTGTGAAAACCCTTAGGCTTTAAATAGACTGATTCCATCATTAGTCCCTTACTCTCAGCCAGGTTGTCTCAAGGGTATGAAATTATTGCTATTAAAACATAAATTTCAGTGACAGTTAAAAAATATCATATTTCTTAATTTTTCATGTTTGGATTAAAAGTTTTCCTCAGTTTTACATATGCCTGTCTAATATTACAGTGACAAGTAAATGCTTGTATATTATACAAATAAGTTAACTAACTTAAAAGAGATAAAATCTTTGTTAGCTAAATTAGAAATATCTAACAATCATCTAGTGAAATAAGAATATGCTGGCTAGAAATATTTTTTGCACAGAAATAACTCTAAAAAGAACTACAGAAAACAAAAACAGACTGTAGATACAGAGAACAAACTGATGGTTGCTAGAATGGGGGAGGTGAGGTTATAGGTGAAAAAGGTGAAAAAGAATAAGAGATACAAACTTCCAGTTATAAAATAAGTTATGAGGATGTAATGTACAGCACAGGGAAATACAGTCAATAATACCATAATAACATTGTATGGTGACAGACGGTTATCAGACTTATTGTGATGATCATATCATCACAATAAATGTCAACTCTCTATGTTGTACACTTGAAGCTAATATATGTCGACTACACTTTAAAAAAACTAATTTAACTAAATAACAAATAAATAATAGTAAAAAAAAAGATCTACATAAATATGTACTGGATTTCTGGGTAGGAGGAAATGTAAAACTTCTATATTTTAAAAAGTCCCATTAAAATTAAAAAGCAAATAAACTGAGAAAGACATTGAAAAAAAAAAACCTGCAGAAAATATATGCCAACAAAATCAGAAGAAGCCTGTATTTCTAACTTAACACTCACAAAAATTAAAAGCTAACCACCTTACCAACAAGCAAGGATTAACGTCAGGATCTCTTAGCCTCCGTGCTACCATGGGCATCCTAAGAGTCTTCTCACTGCAGATAGATATTGGAGAAAAGAGTTACACAGTGAATGACAAAAAAAGGAATCAATAAATCTCGGTAGGCCCATAAGTACTTGAAAATTAATTTTGGCATAATGATTAGGTAGTGAGAAACTTTATATATCCTCCGTATTTTGAGAATGAGGACTTTGACGTGTTTTTCCTTTGCATTGCCATAGTGCCTCAGCACAAAGGCCATATTTTAATACATCTACTGAAATTTGATAATAATGTCCAGAAAGAAAAATAGTTCAGCTATAATTCAGTTTCAATTTATTCTTATTTCTAAAGGTTAAGAAATTAAATATACTAACAAAACCTAAGAATACAGCATGCACTATAACAATTACTTCCTTATTAAACATTGATTAACATACAAAATAAGTGTGGAATAATTTAGTGCAACCCAACTTTAGCAAATACATTTGTTAACTAAAGAACCTGAATGTCTACTCTGTGGCCAGCACTGGGGTGGCCAATATACCAAAAACAAATTTACTGCTTAGCTGACATTTTGAAGTTAAAAAAAAAAGTTGAAACTTTACTTTTAGTGGCCTCTTCTACTTAATTGATACTTTCCTTGGTTGAAGGAATCCCGGAATGCTACTAACTTAAATATTTCAGTGCTTTTTTTTGTTTGTTTCAACATACTGGCATACTATGGATAAGCCACCCACAAACATTTTTAAATGCTCTACACTAAGTTCAAAGAGCTGAAATAACTTATATTTCTGAATCCTTTGCTAACTCAATCATCTTCTACCTAAAGATTGAAGGAGAAGCCAGCAAATAACTTAGTGTGACCTACAAAATGCCACTGAATAAAAAACATCAGTATAACCAGACAGACGTCAAAATCTTTTCCTTGCCCAAGATGGCACCATCAAAAACTAAGATATGTTAAAAGAAATAAAGCACATTCAGGAAAAATAATCAGATCCCACAAGTTCCTGAAAAGTGGAGGTATTCTCAATAACAAGTCACTTAAGGTTTCTTCTATTCTGAGAAAGATCAGGTTGTCCAGACTAAAAGAGACCAACTTTTGCAAAGAAGGATGGAAAAAAGTTTAGTCATTCTGGGGTCCTTTAATTTTTTGTACCCACTAAGTAATGCTTTTATTTTATGATTTTCATTGAACAATACATGAATATACCTAACAGAAACATCTTCACAAAAAGGAAATTCAAGATGCTGTTCCATTATATCTAGAAGTGTCTTTCTCTGCTGAACACAATTCTTTTGCATGATGACACTCATAGCTCCACTTTCTACATCTATCCTATGATGTGAGAACACAGAACTCTTTTCCTTGGATATAATCTCAACAACAGTCAGACATATACAGGTTTCATGCCTTACAATGAAAGCGTCCTGCTCTGCATTTTATTATCATTACTCAGGAATTCTTTAAAAATAACACCTAGGTAAAATCACATATAATCGAATTAGGTTTGCAGCATGAGTTTATTCATAATCCCTTTCCCTTCTGAGTTCTAAATGCAAGTCAATCTAAGTTTGGATTTCCAAATGTCACCTTCTTTGCATCAATTTCTCATGTATTAACTGGAATGTCAATTTACAGTGTGAGGCGGGGCTACAGGGCAAGCTCTAGTGCTCAGAGAGGCCTCATCTACTCAATTTCTGAAGGTATCAAATAAATGTTACAAAGCTCTATTTGCCAGAGAGAAAACCAAAGAATTGAAGGAGCAAGCACAGAACATTTGAGGAACTCTAAAATCTTCTCTAAAGGGCAAACTGCTTTAAAAAGTATGTCTTGATTTCCCATTCAGTGGTTCAAATCCCCACACTCCAAGTAGCTTTGAAAGGGAAGGGGAAGGGGCCTTACTGAACACGTCCGAGACCACATGCTGGTTAGAGCCAGGCAGGGTCTGTGGCTCCGATAAAACACAAAATGCAACTATTGGGAGGCTGAAACACGTCCTGTAAGAACCTACAGCCTTTCACCCACTGCTGGGTGCAGAGAGACAGGGTCAAGACGTAGGGTAGCATATCGGAGAGAGGCGGGGAAATCGAAAGGAGAAACCAGAGAGATCCAAGTGTGAGAGAGACCTCGCTGCCTTCCGTAACGCTGCCTGTCCGTCCGACGGTGGACGGTGAGCACAGGTGAATGCACCTTGCTTCGACCTTCGACAGTGCCGAGAGGGGCAGGAGGCGAGGAAAACGGGGTAGGTGCAAGCCATTATGCTTCAACAGCTGTAAGGGAGGATGAAGAGAGAACTGGGGTGCCCAGGTAGGAGTCACCTTCCGTGCCCCGGACCGGAACGGACCCGTATCGCGGGGGGAAAAAAGCGACGATAAAGAGGCCCGCACTGCGGCGAGACTCGGTGGAATCGACTTCGCGCAGGAGTGGATTTGAGCGCTGAGGAGACACAGGTGCGGCCCTCTCTTGCCCCTTCTCTGCAGCCGCCAAGGAGGGAGAGGAGCGGGACCACTCACCTCAGGCGGCCGCTCAAACAGCAACCGGCAGTCTCCAGCACCAAACACGTCAAGGGCTCACGCAGCTGGACCTTAAGTAGCGCGCATCCTAACATGCTGCCCCCGCTCCCCCGCGGCCGCCGGCCCAATCGGCGCGCACCGCTGCCTGACTGACAGCCGAGAAGGGCGCAGGGAGGCGGGGGCGAGGGGGTCCCGCTCCGCCCCCAGTTGGTGGGAGGAGGGCTGAGACGGGGGGAGTGGGCGGAGCGGCGCGCGCGGTCCCGCCCTCCCCCGCCCCGCCACGCCCCCAGAGCCTCGGTAGGTCTCTTAACACTTCTGCTTGATGAGCGGCATCAAGAGCCAATCGGTGGGCCCAACCCTGGCGGCGGCCGCGCTTAGTGGCCGGACCTGGGGGGGGAGCGCGCGCTGTGGGGTGGGCACAGCAGCGGGCGGGGGCCGTGGGCGGGCCGGAGGGAGGCGGGAGGCGGGAGGTGGGGGCGGTGGCCGAGCAGGCCCGGGGAGGTGGCGGTGGGCGCGACGTCGGCGGCGGCGGCGGCGGCAGCTGCAAGTTGGGCTGCAGGGGCAGCGCATACACTACAATGGCTGCTGGAAAGAGGCGTAAGGAAACAATTTCCAGGCCCGCCGCGTCCAGCCCGAAATATGAGAAAAAAATTATTAGAAATTCCGCGGGCGGTGTAAAGGCAGCAGACGGGCTGGAGGGAGGATGTTAAAGCCCTGCGGTGAGTTCTCTCGGGGTCCGGGGCGGCGGAGAGGCGTTTAGCGGGAGAAATATCAGGGTTATTTAAATTATGGGACTAGCCGAGGGGGCAGAGGAGCAGCGGCGGCGGCAGGAGGAGGAAAAGTTTGTGCTACTCTCAGCCCCTGCTCAGGACCCCAGAGAGAAAAATAATAATAAAAAATAAAATAAAATTACCAAGCGAGGGTGTGAGGACTCCCGAAGTCGCTGCTGACCGGGCAGGGGGCGATGCGGCTGGAGACCCAAAGGTGAGGTCGGTGGGAAAAAAAAAAACCTTTATTCAGGGTCTGGAAAGTTTGAAAAGTTTTCCTCCTCCTCCTCCTCCTCCTCTCTGGTGCTGTGAATATTGTGACAGCGGCAGCGGCAGCAGCGAGAGCGGAAGACATTAGAGACCCGAAAAATAAGGGAAAAATTAATATAAATTCAGTTTTGAGAGTAAACTCTCCGCATTTTCCACCAAAACATCCCAGGGGAAGGTCGCTTCCTAAAGGGCCTGGCGGAAACCCACAGTCGGCAATTTTTGGGGGGCACTTTGAGTGACTTGGGGTAACTTTGCCCCTTTTTCAAAAGAGGGGGTTTTTTTTTGGGGGGGGGATGAATTTGTTTTTGCCCTTTCCTCAGATGGGCGAGTCGGGGTCCGGGTGCGGGGTCTTGGGGGAGGTGTGAACCCTGGATGTGTGGCTGCGAGGGGGGGGTAGGGGGAGGGGGTGCTAAATGAAAGCAGGAGATCTGCACAGAGCAGGGACAGCTTGTTGTCAGTATCATAAACAACCAAAATGGAGGGAGAACTCAGGCATATAACCAAATAAAAATTTTAAAAAAATCGCAAAAAATCCCTAAAAATCCGGGATGCTCCCCCTTTTTTCGCTAAAGGTAAAAGTATGAACCGCCTTTCTCCTGAAGTCCATTTTGACTTTGCAGGGACCAAGGAGTTAATATTTATTTATTTTTTGAAACTTTCGAAGGGCAAAAGCCCTTTATAACTCAACCGACAATGAGAAAACGTGAAAATCCGATGCAAGAGGAGGAGGAGGAGGGAGGGGGGAGGTGGTAGTCCAGAAACTGCTAAACTTATTGGTAATGTGGACTGATGTGAGATAAGATAAACACTATATTTGCTATTTTATAACTCTCTTTTAATGATCTTTGCGGTTTTTTGGGGGGGGGCTTTGTGGGGAAAAAAGTGATGCCATTTTTCTTAATGGAGTTAATATGTGTGATTGGAAGAATAAACCTTACCGGCTTTAGATTGTATTTTCGTCGCATTTATGCTTCAGGTTTTGTTAGTGGCTCCCTCCTTTCTTTAAACTAGGCTCGACAGAGGAGGGGTAGAGAGGTGATGTTGCACTGAGAGACTGGAGTGCGAGACTGGAGCACCTTGGGGAGGGGTGGGGATTGCTTCGCCTCTCCCTTCCTGACACGTTTGTTTCACCTGTTCATCCTCAGTAAAGAATGTTAAGCTGACGTTTTCTGGTTTTATGTATTTAAAAGCATGGTGCCTCTTGAATTACATTGAAGTTAATGGGAAAGTGCTGCTGATGTTGGTTCCACGTGGGATATGGGACAGAGCAGGGCATTTTAAAGGGACAGCTTCTCTTATGATTTTCATCACCTACACAGAATAACTGTCTGAGGACCAAAAGTAGAAGTGCTGGAAGGGTGTGTGGTGATGGAAGAGCCTTTTTCTTTCCATTACTCGAGTGCATTCACCTTTAAGAGTGATGGAGGCAAAGGAGGGATAAACAAGCTGAACAGAAGATAGATATTGTGTAGATTAGTTTGTTTCCAAATTGTTCTTTTGTGTAACAAGCCCTCCCAGGAACTTTTCATGTTACATTGCTTTGCTTTGCAAGCTGATTTTGGAAGGATTTGTGGAAAAATGGAAATAGTTTAAGGTGTGTGGTGTAATGGTATAGCATTATTGAACAGTTATGAATTCTGTGCAGTGAGATCAAAGAGCTGTGTTTGCCTATAATGTGATTTTACAGCCATTTTGTAAAAAGCTGTAAAATACCTAATATTCATTTTGGCTTTAGGTACAATGAGGACTTCTGGTGGAAAACTGTAGACAGATTGGTGGAGATTCTTTAGCACTGGAAGCAATAGGCATTTCTTTAAGGAAAAAAAAAGCACATACACCAACACCATGGAAAAGTTTACGTATACCCATTTTTAAAGCCCATCCTATACATGTGCTGTAACTCTGCGCCTTTGAAATTAAAAGATTTGAAATCCTGAGACTTATCAGTTGCATCTTTTAAGTTTATTTGTTATTTAACAAAATATTTACTGATCAGAAACTACTGTTGCCTCTAATGGTTTAGATTTTTACAGTATTTACAAAATTTAAAATATGTAAAATCTTTGGTGTATTCTACTTGAGATTAAGATAAATCTTGAATAAAATTTACTTTTTTTCATTGTCCACAGGTATATGGAGTTTCTGAAATAAATGTCTGTTTCCTTTGTTTTTATGATTTGTAGAGATGGATTAAAATTAGAGCTGGAATTTTAGACTCTTTATCCAGAGTATTTTTTCTTGCCATACTGTACGAAAAAATTATTATTTTGGAATCCATTGTGTGTTAACTTGTGTTCGCAACTGAGCTCCCATCTGCACCTCTTTGTAAATACCTCCATACAGCCTTATATCAGTGTAGTGTTTGAGTACATCATCTTGTGGTTTCTGATTTTGGAAGCAATTACAACTTTATAAGAACTCAAAAAATAATCCCATTAACCACTATTAAATCAAAATTGATTGGAAACGTTTAGACTCTCAGTGGAGAAGAGGAACTTCCTCCCTCCCCCAAATAATTTTCTGTTTAGAGATTTCAGAATGCCATTAATACTTATAAAACCTTTGCAGTTTATCTTACATTTTCATTGCATTTTGGTTCAAGACAGTTATATTGACTATAAGTAGTCAGAATTATGCTATGGGTTTAAAATAAATGAGTCTTTAAGATCTTGAATAGTTGCCACTTTGACAAACCAGATACTAATATCAATAAATCCAATTTCTATAAGTGTGAAGGAAGAGTATTTCCTCCAGTTATTTTAGAGCATTGAGTTCATCAGGTTGTCTGGACACTTCAAGTTATGATTCTTGTCAACTTAAACAAAAGTGCTAGTATTGTGGGTTTATTCTCTCACAAAGGGTGATAGAAAACTTTCTTTGGGTTTGAGTTGGATGTAACCAGCTACTTGTCTGAATTAGAACATGCATTCTTAGTGCATTAGTATAAAATCTGTGATTCCTTAGAGTCTTCTTTACATAAGGCACAACACAATATCTCATTTGAATCGGTTGTATCAAGCTTTATTTAATGCCTTAGAAATACTGCCCATTAAACATCCTTTTTTTTGAACCTATAATTAAATTATACAAATTTACAGAAATAATCCAAGGATATGGTATGTTCAAAATTTTTTGGTTAGAATTAAAGAAACCTCATAGATTGAGATTCTTACTTGAAATTTATATGCCTATTTTTGCTATTTGAAATTCTATAAGAAATTTTGGTGCTATTGAAGATGATTTATAAATGTGGGCTAATGCTGATAAAATTTTATATCTATTATAACCAAAATATTTTAATAAGCAGACATAGCTAAATAAGTTACTGAACTTGCTTTTATCAATATAGCTAAAATTTTTTAATGATCCTGTGTGTTTTAATGTTACACAAAGGTTGGGGATTTTTCCTTCATTTGTAACAGAATCTTGGTTTTTACTGTGTAATTTTGGTTTAGTATTCTGGAAGTTTTATTTCTCAGGATTAAATTGTCATTTGTTAAATTAAATGTAATGTGTTTGTCTTTAAGGTTTGAAAAGCCAGATAATTGAAACATATCTATAACTATCTCTGAAGTTTTGTTTCAATAATCATTTGCCTCTTGAGCTGTGTAATCAAATATTGGTTCCTTCCAGGAATACATAAATTTTTTTTTATGATATTGTTCTTTGGAAAATTAAGATATATGAAAAATTACCAAGGCATATGAAAAACACACTCACACTCAAGAAAAAAATTTTACTAAGTTTACTTACATTGCCTGGAATACTTGTTCTTTTTGATGTGTTTCCAAATGTGTAAGAAGTAAATATAAATTTATTTTCTTTATGTTGATAACATCTTAGATTCTTTAGTTATTTGACTAAGGAAAGAGTTTCAAAAGAAGGAAGAACAACTGAATCTGTTCAACAATCTCCAAGATAGTGAATATGTTAAAGGTAAAAGGGCTATAAATTGTCCCTTGAGCCATTTTTTAAATGTTTTAAGTACCTGATAAACACCTGTTCTGAAACAACGAATATTTTGAAAATGTATCAGACACTGCAAAAAAACAAAAACAAAATAAAACAAAAGTGGACCTTTAATTTCTTTAATTTTAAGAGGAATTAATGCAGGCAGCATATTTAATCAATTAGTGTTTAGGTAGCCTTGGAAAAGTATTTACAAATAAGTTAAATGTGAGGGCAGGGTACATCAGATTGATGAACTGTAAAGTTAACTATGATTTTACAATTCATGCATGGGAAGTCTTTTCCATTTTATGATGAGACCACTTTAGAGGTGACTAATTTTTACATTTTGTATTTATTTCATTGCCTCATTTTTTTTGAAATGCCTGAACCTGACATCTGCTGTTACTACTTTTTATTTATAACAGAACAACTTTTATAGCTCATTAACAAATTTAATTTTTAAATATAATTTGAGAAATTAAATGAAAACTTTTAGATCATATTTTATAAAAATATTGGTATATGGTTATTAATATTTTAAGTTATTAGGAATATACATGAATGAAAATGTAGTAGAAATTATTACAGAGGCATAATTCGATTTTTACTTTTGAATCGTTTGGCCTCTTGCCCAGAGGTTTGCATTCTATTCAGTGTGTACACCTGTCCCTGCCTCCTCTTTCCAGGGTGGTATTGAAAAGGATATGGTGATGTGGAACTACCAAGGGTGCTTTGGTATTTTTGTTTTCTGATTTTGTTTGTGATTTTGTGTTTGTTGTTAAGGTGTAAAGGTTTTTGCTCTTTGTTCTTAATGTTTATCAGAAAACAAAAACTCATTTTTATAAAATAGAAATAGTATCTCATGTTTAAAAAGTAAAGTGGTGTGATACTGCATGAAAATTGTTAGTATTTAAAAGTCCCTAGATGTCTTGTAAACAGAGTTACTGCAGGATCACGGTATTAAAACTAAACCACAGTGTGTGTTGGGAATTTGAGACGACTACCTAAGAAATGTATGTGTATGTGTAGAATGAGTGAACTTGGGCAATTAAGTCTTAGGTTAATAGGATAAGCAATTTGCTTGAAATATTTCCTTGCACTTTTTTAAGAGAAAACTATTTCTAAAAACAAAATCTAGAAATGTGAAGATGTTAGAAAGCAAAAATGTTCTTTTTTGATGCCTTTTAAAAGTACGAGTTTTAGGTAATGAAAGTTTATAAGAATATAAGTATGAACTAAAATGCACAAAATTAATGGGACAGAACTAGGTAGATGAGAATTTCAGAATAAAATAATGTTAAAGTTAAATTTGATTTATGTGAATAAAGAATAACTAACTGCAACGCAAAAATAATAAATTAACCCCCCAAAATGAGAGTGAAAATTGGGGATCTCTAAGAGAGTGCTTTAATACAAATTGCTCATTTTATAGTAACCTTTTGAAGATTGATTCTCACAAAGCTTTTTTCTATATCTTCTTACATTTAAATTAAACTAAATTAAATTCTAAGAATAATTCGTAGTACTTATTTGGAATTCTTTATTTTTAAATAAGGAAAATTATTTTCTGCTATTTTTAAAAAAGTTTTAAAGATCATTTTAAATATGTACCTAAATGTTCTGAAAAATTTTAGAGGCTATTGGAAATTATATTCTTTATTCTTCATCAGAAAGTTTAAAACACTTTTCATTAAGTTAATGAAATGAATTTTAAAACCTCAGTCTAAGGACAGCATACCTTATGGATTTTTTAAGGGCGTATTAAAGTCATTTCTTACAGACTTAATGTTTTAAATTATTTTTCACAAGATAAAGATGACATTCACCAACAAAGTTCTTAATTTCTGGAATGTTTTTAGATGTATGCTGCTGATAAAAGGAATTTTCTTTCCTACCTATTAATTAGCAATTGATTTTCTAAAGGAGAATCTAGATCTATTATATTGTTATATTAGAGAATAGAAGTTTCCTTTCGTATTAGGAAATATTTTGAGGGTGGAGGAGGCATCTTTTCTTAAAGTGAGAACAATTTTCTACAGATTGTGAATGATCTGCCATTGCAGAGTGTTGCACTCTCTTTTGAGAGTGAGATACTCATTTTGGACTTTCAGTTATTAAATATTTGAATTATTGTCTCAAACCAATATTGTAATTGCACATATGCATATTGATTATATATGTAATCCTACCTTTTAGTTTCAGAGTTTGGGAATATTCTCAGATTAAATGCTCTAACTAAAGAGCTGCCATCTGATCTTTAATTATATCTTTTTAATCAATAGTTAGATATTAGACTCTACTTTTGAGATACATTATTTTTAGAGTCTATTAAACTAGAAATCAATTGGAGAATGAGGAATTTAGCCCCTTTGGCTAAAAGACAACATTAGAAAATGTCTAAGTAAACTTTGTTCACTCGAAGATATAGTAAAAAGTTGATTGAATTGTTCTTGCTCAGAAGAATTTTAAGAAATTGAACCTGAAAGCTTAAGGTAGTTCATATGTGCAGGAGAAAATAGCACCAGTTGAATTTTAGTCTGCTAGGCTTTCTCAACAACTTGTATTGTCTTATTGCTGGAATTATATAGAGTCCAACAACTCACTTTCATCATACCCTAAACGGGTTTTAATGATGTTTTATTTATATCAATTTTAGGCAATGAAATGAAAATACTGTTACATGTATATGAATACATTCTCTTTCTTAAGTTACTTTTTGCACTTTCTAAATATTTTTTTTAACTGTTCCATGCCAAAGAAGAGAAATTAGGTCTTTTACTTTCAAACTAAATTTGTTCTAAATTTGCAGTTTATAGGAGAGTTATCACTTTATATATTTGGATAAGATCTATTATAACCTTAAAAATAAATGCTAATATGACCAGCATATCTGATCATAAGCTACATCTCAAATATGAATTTGCTTTCCTTGTATTTCTAAAATTATTTTCTAAATAAATCTGGGAAAATTTTTTCACAGATTTTTCTACTTTGTTATTGTCTGAGGTAATTTAAGTAAAATTTCAATCTCAATTGTGTTTCTTTTCTAATATTAATAGTATTTTATTGGAAACTCACTATTCAAATACACAGTTTCAGCACTAAAATAGAATTAGACTTAAAATAAAATAGGTAATTTAATTAGACCAAGAGAGATGGAAGCAGCTCTGGTACTTCCTATTTGGAAGAGTTTAAAAGGTTTCAAAAGAGGAAAGTGCCTGTTAGTATAGGGCATACTTATACAGCAATTGGTTATATTTTATGCTTTTCTTTTTCTACTTCACAAAACTTGAGCATCCTCACAGCTACTCAAACAAGTAACTGATTTAACCATGCCTAGTTTAAAGTATATGTATCAAGTTTAGCTTTTAATGTAATTTGCTTTAGTTTACTTTTAAGAAAAAGGTATTAGATATTCATTAGCAATAATTCGACATCACATTTTAAAAGATATTACATGTAAAAGACATTATCATAATTATTTACCCAAGTCAGAATGAAAGTAAACTGTCAAGTAATAGATTTAATTAGATATAGAATGAAAGTTTTAAATATTTAAACAAATAATTTCATGTCCTGGGAAACATAGGGAATTTTAATTGAAAGCTATTTTTGTACCTGAATCTATTTTTGTATGCCTAGAATTTTGTAAACAAAGTGAATACATATAAAAGTCTGGCAGTTTGTAAATGTTCTTGAACATCCATCCTTTGACAATTAATGAAAAAATATTTTTCAAATATATAGGCAAAATTACTTCAGATATCATGATACCCTCAATTAATTTATTTTTAAAGAAAAATGTTGATGAATGGGTTAGTACTGTTTTGTCTATACCAGTGGAATATTTGAAATTTTTAATTATTAACATTTATTACTCTTAGGAATATTTCAGGTTTTTTTTAAGTAGTGTACAGCTGTTTTTCTTAAAAGCCTTTCTTTTTAGACACTATAACCTACTTAATAATAAACTTTAACTGCTTTTATTTAATAAGAGCATTTGTATTCCCAAAATCATGTTTTTTAAAAAAAAGTTGTCTTGAAGCATTTTTAATCAGAGCTCAGGTAATATTTTTAAATATATACTAGTGACCTAATTGCTCAACTTAAACATTGGGTCTGGTGTGGTACTTAAATTTAATCATACTCAGTTCACCTTTTGCCAGTCAGTGCAAGAGGAGGAAGAGAGCATTGGTTTTGGGAGAGGTACAACTGATCACATTCGGAGGCTGACTTATAAGATCTTTTCTAAAATGCATGCAACTTCTGCCAGAATTAAAAGGAATTTCTTAATTAAAACCAAAATACCCGTGTGTCTATGTGTGTCTTAGGATTCAGGCACACTTGTGTGCCGGCATTGACCATTCCAAGTGTTCTGATGTTTGCACATATTTTGTTCTCAGTGCTGCCACCCTGTGTATGGCAGTGCCTGAGTACCAAATGCACTAATTTCTGTGCTTTTTATCAAGCGATTACGTCCAAAACCACTTCTGAAAAATAAGCATACATAAACAATAAATATAAAAGATATTTTGTAGTACTCTGCTTCCGTGTCGAATGTTGTACTAAGTCTAGAGTTTTAAAAGCTACACAGGTCAGAAGTATGGTATTCCACGGCTCAAAATGAAATTTGGGGATTTTTAAAGGCAAAATACCTTTATCTGTTTCATCTGTCACTTCACTAAAATAAGGAAAATGACTACCATTTTAGATATAGCTTGAAATTGATCATGTGAGAAGATGGAAGTTCTGGTCCTTTAAAGATGAGCGATATTACAAGATTTTTTATTTTAGCCAAGTTTTAGTTAAAAATTCTCTCTATAAAAACAAAACCAAAAATAAGCACACAAAAAAGAGACTGTTTCTGTTTAAAAGAAAAAGAAACTTAACTTGATTGGTTAAATTACTCCCTGAATCATTAGCCAACATGACTTTCAAATTATATCACCCAAAATATTTTGAGTATTAATACTGTGTGTAAGCCATAAAATACTTTGGCTGGGTAGCATTCTTTGCTTTTTACCTATATTATCTCATTAAATTTGCATAGCAGTCTTCTGAGATAGGAAGTGGAGGCATAATATGTATGCCAGGAGTAATGATTTCAGATCCTTGGAATTCTGTTATTTTTTTATAAGTAAGTCTTTAGAATTAACAGATCATAGCAGCTAATTATTAAACATTAATTTACCAGTGTAAACCTAAATTTTATTCATACTGAATGAAGTTAGTATATTTATTTTAAAAATCAGTTTGTTGTAAAAATAAAATTTTCAGCCATAAAGTTGACACTGAGTTGATACTCGTTGGAATGTGTTGTATGTCTACTTGTTTTTTAGCTATACATAAGGAATGGGAGAAATTTTATAAACTTATCAAGTTAAAGATTATTTTTAAAGGTACAAACTTAAACTTTGTTTTACAGGATTTAATGAGCTTATGGGTACAGTTATATCAATTTTTGCTGTAAAACAAATTCATAACAAAACCATCTGATATCAAAATAATGAGCCTTTCTTTTTGAATTTTTGCATTGTTTTAGTTGAATAAACAGTGTAATTTTATATTATGACAATTGAAAATAGTTTAGTTTGTTTAATTTTAGATGTTAAGCTTCCAAGATAGCGATGTCACTGATGATTTTACCACTTAGGAGAAGTGAAATAATTTAATACAATGTGTTGTATCATCTCAATCACTCCAGAATTGCAAGTTAAGTTCAAAATCTCTGTTTTGCTCTTCTTGTGCCCATGGGATTTAGAGACATCCTACATTTAACTATGACTGTCCAGTCTCCCTGCAATTCTCTTCTCACGTACCTATCCACTTCTTACCAGTCCTTTAAGTCCCATTTCATACCATCTTTTTGAAGTTTTTCTATTCTTATTTCAAATGGGAGCCAGAAGTGGGGAGAGAACTTCCTGCCCCTCTTAGGTATTTATATTTGACTTCTACTTTTTCTTTTATGCTTTTTGTATGATGGCGTTGATCTATGAAAGAAATCACAAACAGTATATTTTAAAATGCCAAATGAATATGTTACCAAAAAAACTATAGGTATTCAAGGGAGGGAGAAGTAGAACTTGAGGTGGACTTTGAACAAAGTATTAAGACCAGACAGAAAGAGGACATTCAGATGAAATGAACAGCAGAGGCAGAAACGTGCTTATGTTCATGGCCACCAAGACCAGTCTGGCTGGAGAGGATGGTTTGTTAGGGAGCAGTGCAAGGTAAGGTTATAAAGATATGCTAAGGCCTGACTGTGAACAACCTTGATTGGCAGCCTGAGGAGTTTGCACTGTATGCTGTAGCTTTTTGAGCAGGGGAGGGTGAATTAGGCAAATTAACTCAATTCAAAATCTAGAATAAATTGAACCCATTGGAGAATAGAGTTACAGAAATATTAATATAATCCATATTTGAAGCGGCAATCCTCTGCTCTGCAGATGACCCAGATTTTAACAGGCTCATCATTCTCATTAGCAAGTTCTAGATATACAGCAGGTCCCCTAATAACGCCTTTTCTTTTATTGTAATTTTGTTATCAGGTTGATGAGTTGCTGTAGGAACTTAACTTGTTTATATAAATCAGTGTATGGTAAAATTGGTTTCCTTAGATGTAGTTTCACTTAAAAGTCTCAGGACCTGTCACCAATGTTAAGTGAGGACTTACTGTACATTTTCAAGGGCCTCTTTGACATAGCCACCTGGATGGACTATTGGCATCTTAAACTCTCAACATCTCTAAAATTAGCAATTCAGACTTCAGTAATTTTATCAATGGTCCTGTCATTCTTTCAGTCCCATGGTCATGAATCTGCCTTTTTTACATTCAGTTGGAACTTTTGTTGTGAGTTTAGTACTTTCATTGTTGAGACCTAAAGGAAGTGGACAGAGGAAGGAGAAGTTTATACCACTAAGTGAATCTGATTCACAGAGGAAGGCTCTCCTAAAGAAGGGAATGGGAGGGGAAAGCTAAGAACAGAGGAAGGATAACCGTTCTTGTCATCTGTCACATGCTGGGTCCTCTTCTGTGTCAGTCAGGAGTGAGCAGAATGATGGTAGATGAAGCTAGAAAGAGACTAGGGCTAAGACATATTCAGTATTGATTACCATATTGAAGGGCTTTCATGCTGTTGAGAGAGAGACCCACTGAAAGTCAGCTGGGTCTTCAGTGGTATTAAGCCACTCTTGTTGTGTCTCCCTGCTCAGTTCCTTTGCTTGGTCCTCTCACCACTAATTCTCAGCACTTGATTGAGCCTCAGGGAGAGTTGGTCTCATTGGGGAGACTGGGCCCCATGGCCTAAAGAGGCATGCATTATCTTGGTTACTGGAGCCAACCGAGTTAATCTGGTCCTCTTGATTCTCCCATCCTGGTATCGCCCATCTCTTCTTCTCCACCTGCAAAGTATGCTTAAATCTTCTCATTAAAAACAGAATATCATAGAAGACCTTTACCTTCATCCCAACCTTCCTCAGTATCTTTCTTCCCATTGGTGCCAGTGTTCAGTGCCAGTCTCTATTGTCTTCGTCTCCGCTTCCTCTTTACCCATCCTGCCCCACCATTTTCTGTTTGGAGAGAACATTTATCAGTAGCCCCAGGTACCAAACCTGGTGGCATCTTTTCCACTTTATTTCCACTTGACATTTCCATAGGATTTGGCATACTTCTGCAGACTCCCTCCTCTCCTGTCTTCTGGCCCTGTAGTCCCTTCCAACACCTTTTTTGCACTTTCATTTGACAGCACCTATGTTTCCATTTGTCGCTGATAACCAGCATTTTGGCATTTCCCAGGGCCCCACCACCTTTCCTTTCTCAGTGTATGCTTTTCCTAAACACCACTGCCTCTCCTGCAGTCTCTTTGCCTCGTAGCTTTGTGCTCAGAAAGCCTCTGTCCTTAATTGTCTCCAGGGCCCCGGCGCCTGTTTTTCCATGTACACAAACAACTCCACATTTGTGTACGGATACCTTTCCTCCCATCTTTTATTCAGAATGCCTGCCAGGGTCAGGTGCTGTGCCGGACACTAAGCCAGATCTCACTCTCACTGAGCAAAGGAGACAAACAGTAAACAGAGTTCTCTCAGCTCATGGCAGGTATTATGAAGGAAATAGAAATACAAGGATGAAGAATCTTGGGGGCCTTGGGGAGAAGAGACCCTTAGAGATAGTATTCGAGACAGATCTTTTGATAAAGGAACCTTTGTGTTCCTTTATCAAAGAGATAAAGGAATAAGCCAGGAACAACGTGGGGGACACTTCCATTCAGAAGACCCTGACGGAGGAGGAGCCCAAACAGGCAGAGGGAGCGTGGTAAGACACGAAGCCAGAGAGCTCCCTGCTGGAGCGTCTTGTGCACTCTTTAGCAACAGTCAGCCCAGACTGGTTAGCACTCCTGAGCACAGCGTGGGTTGCCCTTTAGAGGCTGGTTGTCACCTCGGGCCTCATCCTCATCAGTAACTGCCCTTTTCACTAAACAGAGGGCCCAGGCCACCATGAAGTCGTGCCCTCCCTCAGGCATGGCACCCTTGAGAGTACAGAGCCCTGGCACCTTCTTGTTCACACCCTCCTGCAGACTTTTCACGCTAAATCATTTCATATCATTTGTATATTTTTGGTATATATTTACAAAATGTACAGACTCTTTCTAAAGCTATAGTCATAATACAGTTATCTCACCCCAAAAGAAAAATTCCTTAATATCATCAAATATTTAGTGTTCACATCTCCACAGTTGTTTCTTAATATTTTTTCACAGTTTGCATGATCCAAATCCAGTAAGTTCCATATCTACATTTAGTTGATATATCTATTTCTTAAGCTCTTTTTGACATACAAATTACCCCTTGCCTTTCTTCTCCCTTCAAATTTGTTTGTTGAAGAAATGTTTCCTTTTTGTTGTTGTTTTGTTTTGGTTTGGTCCCATAGTTTTCCCACAAGTCTGGATTTTGCCAGTTGCATCCCTGTAAGATTGTTGGACATGCTCCTGGTGGCCCCTTGTTTTATGTGAGACTCAGGTTCTAATTTTTGCCTCCAGACATGTTATAATGCCATCAAAAGAAAAGTCGGAAAGATTGAAAATGGAAGAAGTAAGTATTCAATTAACTGCTATAAACCATTTAAAAAATCGATATAAATATAATATATGATATCTTATTTCTGGTGTGATATTAATGTCCACATTATTAAAAATATGTTAAATACTAACAGGTATTTCCTTCTGGTATTTTTTTTCTTTAAACCTATATAATACTTTGTTAAACTGAATTGGGCTCTTCTTTGTTTTGTAGCCTACTTTTGGAAGAGCTAACACTGTATAAAGGTTATTTCTCGTGTTCATATGTCACTTCTACAGAGTACTTGGGGATGAGGCCCACATTTCATTTAGCCTTCCACCAGTGGTTGGCTGTGTAGCTTGTTTTCAGTCTAAACGAATAGCACAGTGATGCAGGCTTCTGCATAAATCTTTATGTGCATCTCAAGTTATTTTCTCCATATAAATTCTTAGGTGTGAACTGAGTGGACAAAATGACAAATGGCTTTTTTTGATTGGTAGTTACATGGCCATTTTATCCTCTGGTAGTTGCTAGTGGCCCACAGGAGTGCCCATCTCTTAACCCCTCTCCCCCACCCCCCGCACCGTGGGCCATGGCCACTTAAACCTTGCTACCATCTGTGCTTTGTGATTTCTCTTGTATGTATTTGTCTTTCTAAGTTTTCCCTTCCTAGCAGTCACCTCTTTCTACCATCATAGCATTTGCTTTTGACATATGAGGCTGCTAATCTTTTCTGTGCCCCAAATCTTAATAACCCAACTTGTTATCATTTTGCCTGAAAGATTGGCAGTGACAGATAGTGTGTGTTCATCACCTCCATTTTAAAAAAGTGCATGATGTGTGTGTATTTGTAATACTTTCTTTGGCTATTCAGAACCTTTGCTTCCCCCTCCGTTTTAGATCATCGACATTGCAGGATAAATAAAAGATCACTTTATATTAATATTGTTTAAGTCTAAGGAGAGGAAGCAACCTGTCACATTCTGAATTAATTGGAATTTAGAAAGCAAGTAATTTAAGGGAGTAATTATTCATATTACCCAATTCCTTTTTGAAAAAAATAAGGATTTAAATTGGCACCTCTTTTGGTACCTTTAAGTATTAACTATCTGGGGAGACGTCAGTTGAGAAATCCAAAGTATTAGCAATATTCAGAAGTCATAATCAAGACTGTTAAATTGAACACATAATATAAGTACCTCATATTCACACAATGCTGCGCTGTGTGTCACTGAGGCTTGGAACTGCTCACTTCTGTGAATTTGAACCCTAATGTGGGCCTTACTGACCACAGTTTTGTGTCACTTACTCCACTTACTCCCTTGCTCCTGCTGAAACTGTTCTTTCATGGTTGACGCTTTGGCCCTTCCTCTTCTCCTGGTCTTTCCATTCCTTTCGGGTTTCATTTGCTCCTTGCTACCACAGCTTGCTCTTGCTAGGGCCTGAAGCGTTCTGCTCCATGACTGCCCTCGCTGTCCCGGCCTTACTACCAGCCCTGGAAGAATTCCCTCCCCTTGCTTTTTATTTTCTTGGACTTCCAGATGACTGGGAACAATCACATTATGGGATGATTTAGAAGTAGCGTGTATAAAGTAGGCCTGAAGCGACAGCTTCAGTCCAAGGCCATATGTGATTTGGTCCCCAGTTACTCTCCGGCTCTACCTTGGGAATGTTCCTTCCCTTCCCCTTTATACTCACAAGGCACCAAGCTGCTTAAAACCCAGAGGCATGTCATTCTGGGACTCATGTACGCCTTAGCTCATACCATTTCCTCTGCTAGAATGTTTCTACCTACTTTTGTCTTCTTGGCCAATGCCTGTTCATCCTTGAAAAAGTGTTACCTTCTCTGTGAAGCAATGTTAACTACTGTCTTCTCTGTTCTCCACCTGTGCCTTCATGGTCTTTGGTTCAGTGTCGGCACACACACCCTGTCCTCCTATATCTCTTCTTGTGCTCAGGGTCCCATCCCTGCTTTTCCATTATCTTTTCTCTCTCAGCCTTTTCTCTACCTTGTCCTTCCTGTCAGCATATAAACATGTCAGACCTCTGCCATCTTAAACACAAACCACAAACGGTGACAGAAAGCTTTCACTTTTCTATATCTTCCCCCTCCCCAAGCTGGTACTATTTCTCCAAAGAGCGATATGTACCTGGAGCCTCAAATTTCTCACATGGCACTCCTTTCTCAACCTTGGCCTTGTATTCTGGTTCCTCCAAGCCCTAAATAAGTTCTTTCCCAGATTTCTAAACACCTCCATTGCTGCTAACTCAGAAGAGAGTAGCATTTAGTCCTTATCTGGACCACTGTCTCCATGAAACCTTCACTACCTTTCATTTTCATGACAGTGCAGCCTCCTGGCTTCTCCTGTTCAGTGGCCTACATTCCTTCTACTGGCCATCTTCTGTCCATTTTGTAAGTGGTAGAGTGCCTCCTTTTGCCCCTCTCCATACTCTGTTCCCGAAACACCTGTGTGTCCTGTAGTCCACACTCCCCCCAGGCCCTGCCCTGATCTGGACTGTACTCATTGCCTGTCAGCCCCATGGGCATGTCCACACCGTACCTCTCTTCACTCAGTTCAGCTGGCTCTTCCAAAATTCTCCAAAGGTTGAATGAATCTTTATTTTCTGTGAATCTCCATTGTCCCTAATCTATGCTTATTTTATGGCATTTTCTACCTTCTATTTTATGTTATCAATGATTATATTGGGACACCTCCCCTACTAGATTATACACTCTTTGAGAGTAGAACGAGTAACTGATTAATCTTTGTGTTTTCCATGCTTTCTCGATAGTTAAATAATGGAGATTTATTGATAGGAGAGTTTGTTCTTATAGTCCATTCATTCCAAGAGCCAGCATGCAGGTAGGGGGACTGGAGAGGTATATTGAGGAAGAAGAATTTTCTAGATGTAACCACAAGATGGCACAATGACTGCTGTGTCCTGGTGTTTGTGAGGGTGGGCCAAGTCAAGAATCAGTACGAGGTATTCTTGATTACTGAATTACTCTAAGGAAATCCAAGAGACTCTTCAAATTTAAAGTATTTAGTCAATTCCTAATCACTCATGAAGTAGTCAAGTAGGTTGGGCAACGGTTCTTCCACAGATCCATTAGGCCAACCGAATAGATAGCTTCCCTCCTTCCCTCTTTTCTTCCTCCTTCTCATTCAGCAAATATTTGAGTACCTCCTTTGCGCATCCACTGTTCTAGATTTTAGGGATACAGAAATGGGCAACAAAAGGCAGAATCTCTTCTCTGATGGAGCTTATTCTTGGCCTTTAGTGGAACCCAACTGAAGATATTGGAGACAGACCCAAGAGTTTCTTTGCTGTTTCTGTTACTCCCCTCTCCCCCTTCACGGATTGATCCATAGTTTTATATTATCCAAATGAGTTTTAGTTTAAAAACCGAAAGGACCACTGGTCAGCCTACTATTGTGACTAATTTTGTTTGAGCCATGATTTTCTGTGGCCTTCTACCTTACTTCCTAGTTATCCTACTTAATCAGCAATTGACTGTATTCTCTTTAAAGATATTGAGGTTCAGAAAGGACAAAAACATATTTAGTATAGCATAGGTAAATACAAGGAAAAATACGTATTCAGGTCTCTGTATCATTCCTTATGTTATAATCAAGGTAAATGCCAGTAAAAAAATTTTAAAGCAAAAAAAAATAAATAAATAAACAAAAAAAAACAGATACCTATAGGTAAATTTGACATTCACTGTGTTGTTGCTAAAGGGTAACCGTTTGACAAGATGTGGACCTAATGTAAATTTATTTAGCTAAAATTACATCTCATATTTAGAAACTTTTCTTCTGCAAGAGGTAAACAAGAATGTAAAAATAATACAAGTATGAACATTTAGAAATCTCAAAAGTTACACATTGCTTGTTTAAAAACTATGAGACATGACCGTCTGTAAGGGTAGCCCCTATGAGGTATGAGTCTCAGCTGAGTACCCATGTTTTTCTGGGTTTGGCTCCCTGTCTCCTCCCTGTGCTTTCCCTCTGTACCTAATCTCTTCCCAAGCCTGGCTCTGCAAGACAGGATTCAGTTCCACACCCCTTTTGCCAACCCTTGCTTCAGGGTCAGGAGGATGAGGGTAGGGGATTAACTTGAGAGGCTATGTGAAAGAGCATTCCTACTTGTAGAAGTCACCATGTGGAATTTTGGTGCATTGTGCACTTCAATAGAGTACATTTCCCTCCCCCGCCCTGCATGTGTAGCTGTTTCCTCTGATTTTTAGTAGTCAGTATTTTCAGAGATGCATTGTAATCTTTCACCACAATTAAGCCATAAGCAAGGGTCAGTCCATCCCTGGATGGTCACTAGTCACATATTACCCAAACCACCATTTTATTCAACACGCAAATGACTGCTGACTTTACACAGGTAATTGGTTTTATTTTAGCTGTGATTTTCTGTGGGTTTTCTGTGACTATGACTGCCATAAAAGTTTTCTTGACTATGACCGCCATAAAAGTTTAGGGTCATCTGAAATGTCACAGAGACAAAAAGATCTGAAATCTACTACATCACCGAATATCACTATTAATATAAATCTCACATTATGTATGATTGCATAATCTTCACATGGAATAATCCCATGGTTTGTCCTTCAAAGATTCTGTTGGTTATGATTCTATATAAAAGCCTGTGCCAAAACAAAACAAACAAACAAACAAAAAACCTTTATTTTTAAGTGTACATCATGCCGTTTTGGGGCAGCACATGTCTGAGTGACACACTGGATGTAACAGCTTTGCAGTTTGAACCCTTGAAACCATGTTAGAGACATTGCATTCATCTCTTTGTTTATTCTAGCAGTAACGCAAAGTACATATTTATTCCCATCCTGTGGAGGAAAACTCTGAAGGGAGATTAAGTTGTTCAAAGTTACACTGATGATAAGGGTCAGGCAGGATTCAAACTGAATTCTGATTCTCAGAGTTTTTTTCATCTGCACCACTGTTCTCCTGTTCTGCTCTGGGCTCTGTGAATGGGTGGAAGAATTTGAATTTGGAGGCCTTCTCAAAGTCATTTCTAAAGGAGCAGTGTAAACACCGTCACCAGAACTGTCCTGGTTAAGACTGGGGAAGAACCACTCCTTACCTAAAGGCAGGGGTTGCAGAGCAGGGTCTGTGCCCCACCCACCTACTGGCTGAGGCATTGAGAAAGAGGACTCTGGTGCCTCACACTGACTGATTTGAACCTCTTTTTTGTTAATTACCTGTCAGCAAACACTGCAAAGGCCTGAGTGTATAATTGAGGAAGGTCAAATTTCTTTTTAAAAATGCTAAACTAAATAAAAATTGAAAAGAGAATCACCACTTAATTCTGCTTCAAAAATCAAAAAACAAAGATTGGTTGTTTTCTGAATAATCTAAAAATATGGCTGGGGATGGTGGGGAGGGAAGCAAATTATACAGGCACCTACAGATAGGATAATTTGTAAATTATCAGAATTATTTTAAATTTGTCAGCCCTTGGTAACATGACTCATACAAGGCTCCTCCACCCATCTCCAGCATCATAGCTCCATTCTGTCTCTCACTATTGACTCTAAAACTAACAGATTACCTGGAGTTACCCAGACCCACTGTACAGTGTCTGATTTCCTCTGCCTGGAGTACCTGCCCACGCTTTGCTAACACTTACTGGTTCTTTTGTCATCTTGTCTGGAGTGTTACTTTGTGTATTTTTAAAATTAATCCGAGACAGGCCTACAAATTGGCGTGACACTTCTTTCTTTTTAATGCTATCACTAATGAACATATTTAAAAGGTCCGTACAGAGGTGAGTTGAAACGTTTCAGTGGATACTTTGTTTGGTGTTTGATAAATGGAACTTATTCCAGAACTATTTATTTTATGTAGGTCTCAGTTCCATTTAGAATATATTCCTGGAGCCTTTAAATCATGTATTATGATGTGTTAGTCTGTAAAGCAACAGGTGAACTGCACTGCCTTCCTCCAAGGGCGACAGCTGAGAATTTGAAACTGCCTAGACATGTATCCTTTCTAGTAAGGGTTGAATGTAACTCTTACATTTAAGCCAATTTCCCTCTTTTTTTTTTTTTTTATTTTCCCCTTCTGAATGGGAAGGAAAGATTTTAGTCATTTTGAGTCATTGCCCTTATAAAGAATTTTAGTTCATCAGTTCACAAAAAGTGGTTCTGAGTTTGGGTCAGTAAATTAATGTGAAGATTTGTTTCTCATCTTTATTTTTTCTCAATATGAAAACTTTGCCTTTTTATAACTCTGTTGAGTTATTGATATTTAATAAACTGCACACATTTAAAGTGTACAATTAGCAAGTGTTGATACATGTCTAATTCCTGAAACCATCACCACAACCAGCATAGTGAATATCCAGTGTTCCCAGAAGTTTGCTCATGTCCTTTATGAATGATTCTTCCCGTCCCCAGATAACCATTGAGCTCCCTTCTGTCATTACAGATTAGTTGCATTTCCTAGAATTTTATGTAAATGGAATTATATAATATGTACTTTTTTTGTCTGACCTCTTTCATTCAGCATAATTATTTTGAAGTTCATCCATGTTGCTGCATGTATCAGAAGTTCATTCTTTTTTATTGCTGATAAGTAGTCCAGTATCTGAATCTACTGCAACTTGTTTATCCATTCACACATTGATGGACATTTGGGTTGTATCTAGATATTGATTATTACAAATAAAGCTATGAATGTTCATGTAGGTCTTTGTATATAGGTTTTCATATCTCTTGAGTAAACACATAGGTGTGAAATGGCTGTGTCATACGGTAGGCACATGATAAACTTTTTAAGAAACCACCAAACTGTTTTGTAAAGTGATTGTACTATTTTGACCTCCTCACTAGTGGCATATGGTTCCATTTGCTTCACATTTTCACCAGCATTTGATATAGTCAGTCAGTGTTTATAATTTTTGTTATTCTAGTGGGTAGATAATGGTATTAATTTGCATTTCCCTAAAGACCAATGATGGTGAACATCTTTTCATTGCTTATTTGCTATCCATATATCTTGAGACGTCTTTTCAAATATTTTGCCCATTTTTTAATTGGGTTGTTTTCTTGTTGGTGAGTTTTGAAAGTTCTTTGTTATCAAATTTGTCATTTTATGGGTTGAACTTTCAGTGGTGTAGCCAAGGAATTTTTTGACTAAATGTCAAGAATTTTTCTGTTTTTTCCTAGAATTTTTATAGTTTTAGGTTTTATTTTTGAATCTATGATCCACTTAGAGTTTAGTTTGTGTATTGTTGTATATGGTGTGAAGTATATATCTAAGTTTTTTTTTTTTCTATGACCAACATAATTTTCCAGTGCCGTTTATCAAAAAAAATTCTTTTTGGTGACATTTTTTCTAGTAAAGTAAGACATTTGTAAAATAAAAGCTTAAAGCCTATACCTTGCTAGCTTTTTTTATTTATAACTTACACAAGTACATTTAAAGACATTGAGGGTGGGAGTGTGGGGAGAGGTGAGTAGGTCTAAGTGTGTACTTTACAAAATTAGAATAATGATGTATTCTGTGTCCTTTATAAATATTTAGCAGTTTATCAGTGTTTCCCATGTAATTTAATTAATATTTGTTAAATGCGTTATTTTAAATCTTTTTCTAAATTTTTAAATTACATTTGACATACAATATAAGTTTCAGGTATACAACATACTGATTACACATTTATATAATGCATAAAGTGATCAGTGACCCTGATAAGTCTAGTACCCACCTGGCACCATACATAGTTATTACAGAAGTATTGACTGTATTCCTGTTGTACTCCACAGAAACCTCCTTTTTCTCTGGCTCCCATTCAGCCTTGTCTCGCAGAACTCTCATTTCTTCCTTGCTTCTCTATCCTCAGCTTGTAAGGGTTCTCGTCTCCCCCACCTGGCATCCTCAGTTCCTCTTTAGCCACCATTTGGCCTTTTTTCTTCTCTTTCAGTGCAAAGTTCTTTGAAAGAAAGCATTGTCTTGCTGGAAGTCCTTTCCCTGCGACTCAACTGACCCTCCTCATTTAGGTATTTCTCCCTCTCCTTTCCCATCCTCCCTCACCCACCCACCCCACCTCACCCCATGCTCTTTCTTGCTGAAGTTTGGTGTGTTCATGCCTGAGGGATGAACTCTGTGTAAGAACTGCAGGGTGGTTCTGTACTCTTTAACAGCTTTATCATTTTGTGGTGTTTGCCTCCTTTTTCTTCCTTCTTGAAGCTCTGTCTCTGCCCCTCTCCCCTTTAAAGTACCTAGTTTTTTCTTATAGTGGTGATTTTTAGGCTCCAGCATGAGTTGGCCAGTAATTTGGTTTGAATCTGTCTGTAGAGTAAGCTATACAACTATCTTTGCCCTCAACTCATCCCCTTAGTTAATGCTGTCAGGCATGTATATGGAAATGCTTGTTTTTGCCAGTTTCAGCTGCTCTGCACTACTCCAGCACCTTTCTCCTATATCTCTTTTGAAGAAAGCACTCTCTTTTCTCCTTCCCACTTTGTCCCTCTTCCCACTCCCCAGGTACTTGTTCTATATGCTTTTGACCCTGCTTCTCATCATTAGTGCACGCGTGTAGAATATCTTGAACATCTGGGCTTCCATGCACTTTCCTCTTTTGAATCCTTACAGTGTATATAAACTACGCTGCACTCCAGCCAGAAGGTCATCCTGGAATCTGTGTAGTCCTCACTTCTCACCAGTGAGTCCTGGTGACTGGCATGCCCCCTACACACCATGGCCTTTCCCTTCCTTTATTACACATTCTTCAAGGCAAAAATCACGAAAAACCCATAGTATTCTTTTCCTTTTTTGACCTTCTGTGGTACTTGCCTATACTATATAATATTGTTTTTACTATTGATTTGTCGCCCTAATACTGCCTTATGGTGCTCATATGTTATTTGACAGTCATATTGTTTAACTTGACATAAGGTATTTATCCTGCAGCTGCAACCAGCTCATATGCTCCTGGGGAATAGGGGCATGTCTCCTTACGTCCCCAGTAATTCAAATGGCTGCCATGTGTCATAGGTGTTGGAGATCATTTATTTTATCAGTGTCAGCTGTCTATCTTAATGGAGTGGTAGCTACCTATAATCAAGTGTTGACTCCCCAGTCTCCATTAGTGAAGCAGGCGATGTCTGTGTAGAAGTCCTGGCTCGCGCTCGCTCTCTCTCTCTCTCTCTCTCTCTCTCTCTCTCTCTCTCTCTCTCTCTCTCTCTCTCCTCGTGTGCTTCCCGTAGCAGTAGGTCTTCACTTCCTGCACCAATAGAAGACATTGCGTCCTTCAGAGTACATTCCAGTTTTTCTTGCTATGTCATTGAAAATGGACTTGCCACCTGCGAATTCACTCTTAAAAGAACAGTAGTCTCATTATAAGGACTAATATGGGAGCCAAGCAGCTGTCCATCTCCTTACTCTGCTCTCCTTCAGGGTGCTAGTGGTTTGCGCCCATCCTGTGAAGAGGTGGCCCAAGGGACACTTGTCAGGCAGGGTTTCTCCCTCAGCTGTTTTTCAGAACGAGATACACACCTCAAAAGGTTTTTCTGAAAACTCTGTTACAGAGAAAATAGTAATGTGTGTAGAATATAAATGAAGAAACTAAGCAGCAATTTTGAGAAATGGCAATAGACTTGGATTAATATTGTACCAAATGAAAATATGAACAATTTAAATGTGATTCACAGGAAAATGTATAAATCCAGGCATATTGATTCGTTTACTTTTCATTTTTCAGTGTACTATAAATATTTTGTTTCACATTTGTATCTAATAAGATTTGAGATAGATTTTCCAATAAAGATAAAATACGAAGAATATGAATAAGTGATAAAGAATAAAAAATAATTTAGTTCATATGCCATTAACCAGATTGGGTCTGACTTTTGGAATTTCAAACTAACTCTTCTTTTCTTTTTAGGTTGCCTCTTGGTGCTGCATTGGCCGTATTTGGCACTCAGAATGCGTCATTCTGTCATGGTCTATTAATAAGATTACCTTGCTAGAGTTTGGAGCAGGGCCTCAGGTAGGTGGCTTTTATCATTATATGGCATGGCTTTCAAAGTGATCAGTCATTCTAGTTTCTAAATAATATACGGTAAAATAAAAGCTTTGAAAAGCATGTCACATAATAAGCATGCCACTTACTATTGTAAGGTCTATCAATATGTATTTGTTCAGCAGAACTTCATTAATACTTGTGGTCTAATGGAAGGATTGGAATACTGACAAGGAGCAGTCTTCCATATTCTGCACAAAATGCATAGCTGCTGTAAAAGCTTATTTATTCATGTCTCCAAATAGCCCACAGATGAACTCTTAAGCTCTGCCCAGAGTAATAGACTGTCCCATATTACCATTACATCTCTTTCTGTCTTACTACTGGGGAGTATCTGATTAACTACAAGTAGGTGTGGAGGAGGCTGGCTCTGCATCCTGGGATGGGGCAGATGCTTGAACAGGGAACTCCATGGGACAATAGTTGTTTGCTAGCCTTTGTTGGAAGGACGACACACAGGCATCGAGAGCCAAATGTGTAGGTGCAGCTCAGTGACACAGAATCCAGGTGTAGCTATACTTGGAAATATGGTACACATGGATTTCGCTCCAGGTAAGTCTGTCAGCAGGTCCTCAAACACGGGATTGAGATTTAGAGGCCAGGACCCTCAGCCCTAGAAAGGGAAGGCTGGTAAAAACAAGGGTGGCTGTGCCAAGTGCCAGAGGATGGACTTAGACTCCACTGACGGTTGGCAGGGGCTTAGCCCTGGGGAGAGGAGGACGTAGGCTGAGAGCCAGGTGGGGCCTCACAGTCCACACGAACAGAGCTTTATGATCAGATAAAAGGTGCACAAATTAATATGGGAAATATTCTCTAATCACAACTTTTTATGAAGTTTAAGCATTAAAATCAGGTTAGCATAAGTTTTTAGTTATTTGCATGTTTTTTAAATATATGAAAAGATGTTTATGGGTTTTTTAGTATTATAGGTTATAGATTTTTTTCCTACTAAATTGCAGTTTTTAACAAAGCTGCTTTTTGGCAGCTAGGAAAAATTTTTTCATTTTTTACTTAGTCAGCTACATTTACACAGATTTTCTCCATTTCATCTCTCTTGTATCTATAATAAGTGAAAAAAAAAATGTCTGATATTTTCAACATCCTCCTTACATTTCAATTTGACCTAAAGAACATCCTCTTTAAAGATTTTGAATTGTACTTTATTCCTTTTTCCTTCCCATAAAACTTCATTGGCTATTTCCAAATGGTAAATCATAATCAGTACAGGAAACGTGCGTTTAAGGAGTTATGGAATAGAATATTTGAAAGCTGAAATATTCTAAAAATCCAGGCCAACTGAGTGCTGCCCAGATGCTTCCCCATGCCTGTCAGGATGCCTTTGGGCCCAGGCCCCTGAGTAGCACATGACCAAGTATCCCTAGCTTTCAACACCAACTGATAGAAACAGGACAGACTCCCAGGTGGTCGTGATGCTCCCCTGAGTGCCCACCCTCAGCCAAAACAAACTAACAATTTCATTCTATGGAGTTTGCTTCTGAGCTTTAAAGCAATTTGAGATTCCAGGATCTCCAAAACATGTTTATCTTGTTTTTATTCCTGAAATTCTTTAAAGGGACTATGGTTATGTACAACAGATATTTATCAACTAGGGCCCTGACCAGGTGCTGAGAATGTAAGTCCCAGGGGAGAGACAGGGAAGTCCAAGAAGAGATTTACAGTCCACATTTAGGGGTAAAAGGCTCAGAGAGGTAAAGTTCTGAAGCACATTCTCAAGTAAAATCAGTCAAGGAAGATATTTATCAAATCTCTTAATTGTGACAGCTGGAGGAGTGCATGTGTCCTCTGCAAGTGGAGGAGAGAGTGGTCACCCCTGACTTGACAATTTCACATAGAATAACACTACCTTCAGTGATGTGGGAATAAATAGAAGTAGTTGTTTCCACAAACGTTTTTGTGTTGGACAGCCATGCGGGCATAAGGGAGCACAGAGTCGTGGCATATATAGAGCTTTACCTGGATGTGGAGTCTATTTTCATTATACCATTTAGTGCTACTTAAGATTTTGCACGCGCACATAACATTTATACCTCATTGTATACCATGGCACAAATCTCTATTTAAAATATACTGTACTTTGAGATGGCTTAAAACTAATTATCTGCATGAGCTTTTATAATTAAGGAAAACTTTCTTTCCTCATCATTTTTGTCTTAATGTGTATTATTTCTGTCTTTCCATTTGAATTTATAGACATTCAGTATGAGCACTTGGAGAGTTCAGACATGAAACCTGGATTGATGCTGTATTTGTAATTTTAATAGCATTAGACAGTTAGCCATAAATGAATGTAGGCATGTCCCCCAAATGTTTGGGGTCCTTCAGTGTGAACATGTTTATAGTTGGTGTCAAGCATTTTTATTGTAGCCCCAGGAATTTAATGGGTCAGTGGTAATGAAAATAAAAACAACTCATTGCAATTTGAGAACTGCAGTTTTCAGGTTGAGCTGACCTGTGAGCTACCTACTTTATAATCCTAGCCGGAACACTAATATTTTGGAAATACTTTATAAAAAACAGCCAAAACCAGGAAAATCTCTAAAAATGTTTAAAGTTTTGATTAAGCAATCTTACTTTATATTCACATATGATTGCAATTCTTCGCTTTCTCTGGCATCGTTGCTTCCCTTTTGCACAATTCCTCTCTAGTTTCCTGTTTGCAAATACTAATTGTCCTATGTGAAGAAAATGAAAATATCCCCAGTGTGCCGCTCATCTGTATTTTTTAGTTTTATTTTGATAAAAATATTCAACTATGGGGGGGGATTCCCCACATAGTAGTTAAAATGAAATGCTAACTTCTAAATTATAGATCATTAAAAGAGTTTTAAAAAGAGAAAAAAAAAAACTTTTTAACTGAGCATAACATTGCTTCGTAAAATAATCAACCAAGGAAATTATTTCTGTTGGAAGATAAAATTTATTTGACTATTCTATCATCATTAGATTGTCTATTCATTTTCTCTGAATATTCTAGAAAACAAAATTAATTCCATACTTAGGTTCAAGGCGACCCAAAACAGAACATCCCAATTGTACAGATGAGAGAACTGACATTAGATTTTGTTGGTTCCCATTTAGAATTTATTGACATTTAACTATTGGTTCTTAGAAGCAAATAGGTCTGCTATTTCCCTTTTCTTCTGTTAGCTTATTATTTGTATATTAAATATAAGGCTTTCTAATTATCAGTAAGGCTAAATTGTAATGGTAAATTTCAAAAGGGTTGTTCTAAAACTGCATTTTAATGAATTGCTCAAAAGTTGAAAATGTCAAGTACATCAAAGAAAGCATCCTTGTTTTTGATTAATTTTTGTTAACTGACATCAACTATAGCAAAATAAATACATCAACTAGAGGAAACTATGACATTAGCTATAGGAAAGTGGGTACTGTAATATTTACTACTTTGGATATGAGATATGTTATTTGGATACCTACTTACAAGTTAGGTGGGTCAGGTGCAGACCCAGCTCTTTGCCATGTCTCCTGCTTTGCAGTAGGCACTTCTCCTTTCTCTTCTCCTGAGGCATCAGCAGCCCCATCTAACCATCTAACCATCTATCTAACTATCCAGCCGTCCTTCCTGCTCCATGCCAGCCATGGAAGCAAGTGTCAGGCATGTTTTCACTTTAGAAACTTATTAGGAATGGGGACCAAATCGCTACCATCTACTTGTACTAATTGAGTCCTTAGCAATAAAATCAATCAGAGAAGGCATGTTTTCTAAAACAAGTATTTTGGACATCTTTTTATTAGTTGTTTTAATCTAAGACTTTACAAATGGCTGCTAAATTTCAAAAATACTTTTCTAGTGTCTTATTTAGTTTGTGGAACCAAGTTGGTCCATACTGTTATTTTTTTTTACTGGAACGTATTTTGTCTTGTGTCTACTATAGTGATTGAGCAAGCCTATAGTTCATTTTGTTGCTGGAAAGTACTATCCTGCTTTAATTATTTACATTCATTCAACAGAATTTTTATTTTTATCGGAAACAGTGAGTAAAACTGACACAACTCCTGCCCCAGTGCTGCCTACAGTCTGTTTTTGATTCTGTCTTAGATTTTTGTAGTTGCAAGGTTTTTTTTTCTTTTATTATTCTTCAATAAGTGATTTTACAGTCCTACAGAAATTGAATGCTGTAAAAAAATTCCATATTATCATACAGAATGAAAAAAATGTTCTAAGTATGCTGTTACACTTCAAAACTGCCTTCATTTATGTTTTTTTTGTTAATTTCTTTCACATTATTCAAAATTCTGTTGTGTTTTATTCACGTAAATTAAAGTATTAACTACTGGTAAGCTTCCTTTTGCAACCTACCTGTTTACTCTATATAAAAAGCATGTTTCAAGCAAATGTTGGCATTTTCTGAATTGTTTACTAATGGTGTTTTATGATTAGCATAAAGGAAAATAAAGCTTTGATTATGGATGACATTTGCCCTTAATTAGCAAAGTATATGTTTGACTTTTAAATATGAAAGAATTATTGATGCAGGTAAGTATTGTAAACATTCACAGCTGTTAGAGAAATGACTATCAGAACTGTGACATTTTAAGTATAGAAGTGGTTTTAATACAGGTCTGTTCCTTTGCTGGCATCCTCATAGGAGTTTGTTTTAGTAGACCATTGCTATATGATTCATTTTTGCTTGTTATTTCCTGTGCGAGTCACTGTAGAATGTAAAGTATAGGAAGGTAAACCTGTGTGTGTGCATGCACACACAATATTTTTTTTAATTATTTTTATGTATGCAAAGTTACCCTAGGAAAAATGTATGTTCTGGTACCAGCAAAAACTGAAAGGGTATTCTGAAGTGTTATTACCTCTTAGGGCAATTTGAAGAGGGTATATGTACATTTTCTATCTTGTTTCACAATTCTTCAGGCAAAGAAGAACTTTAGTCATTTGAAAAGCAGCGTAACCAATCTTTGATATGTAAAAAAGAAAAACTAGAGGACAAATTTTGTTACAGACTTTTCAGAATAGTAGTCACAATGCCTTTTAAGTTTTTTTAATCTTATAAAAGAGAATTCACAATTTTAGTTGACATTAAGAACTCTAAATAGGTTGGAATTACATTTTGTGATAAAATGCATGAAAATGATCTCTTTGTTTATGATTCCATTTTAGACTGTAAAATATGTAATGGGTAATTTGTAGACTATTGTAATATTTCAAATCAAGATGCATAATTTTAAGCCATATTGAAATACTTCAACTCTAAAGATTTTTATAGAGACCAATCGCCAGCATACATAAAATTTTTATGAGTGTATTTGACATGCAATAAAATTTATATTGATCAGGAAAAGAAGAAAAAATATATAAATTTATTGTTTACTAGTCAACTTTGGTTTTAGATTTTTTTCTACTCAAATCTCTATCCATGAGACAGATATACTAGTTATTATTGTAACTTGTTGCTTAAAATATTTAAAATTTACTTTGCAAACTGTCTTTATTAAAATATGCTGTTTAAATCTTAAATTTGTTTCTCTTTGCTGGTCATGTTGGCAGCTCTGATAGAGGTATTAGGCACTGCCCTTCACTCTTTTATGTTTAATGACAAGATGTATCTACTTGTAAATTGGTATGCCAACCTACCGTTCTCCTAGAATGCAGTCTAATAAGAGTGAAAAAGGAGTTTTAGGGTGTAAGCTCCTTTTCGACCACATATGCTTGACCATATATATGCTATCAAGATGTTCAGCTTCTCTGGGCCTCTCACCTTAAAAGGCAGTGATGAAAACTGTGTCCACCTCTCAAGTCCATTGAATCCCAGGGAGGTAATAGAGATGGGAACACTACACTTGTAAGGTATTTATATTATTAAAATAACAGAATACACAGAACAGACTTTCATATTCTTAATTACCCTGCCAAAATCTCAGTATATGCCCTGGGCAAGTAAGTATTTACAAAATTAATTTTATTATTTTGCAATTTTGATGTGCAGAATTCAGCTCTTCCATTTATGCATGTCCTGTGCTTTACAAAGAATGGAGCTTTTGCTTTAACTTTTTAAATATCTTTTATTAGTCTAAATTTTTTATTTTTCTTGTCTTTTTAACTATGAGAATAATGCTGCTTTCAAATATATCCTTAGTATTTTTGTAATGATGCTTGAATGTCCTCTATTAAATATTTTATTTACACATCATCAAATTCTTAAAATATGCACAAATTTCATTTCAGGGGAAATTATATTTGTGTTTAGAACATTAAGTAAAGTTATTTTTATTTAATCTGTCATTTGTGAATCCTTTCTTACTGTATTTTAACTATTTGATTCATATCCCTCTCAAGTTCTTATAATCATGATTCTGAACACTCATCTTTAAAGTATTCAGAGTTTACTAAGCTTTCTGTGCCCTGTACCCTCTATAGTAGATAATTCTGTTTGTTTGTTTGTTTGTTTCCTACTTTTTGGCCATTATTCTTTTCACATTTACTTGTACAATCAAGAATTATTAACATTTTTTTCTCTATGCATGTTTTTAGTCTACTGAAGATCATGCTACTTACTGATAGGCATTTTTAAGATATTTTAAGATTTTTTTTTTAACACTGATCTCTTAAAACCAAATGATGCTTTCTTCCTGACATCCCCTTCTCCTGTAGCAAACTTATATTTAACTTCTCTTGCATGCTTTTGAAATCTAAAGAGCACAGAGTTATTGCTGCATTTCAGCAATCCTTGCAGCATTCTGAGAGATAAATTGGCAAGTACTGCAGGTAACAAGCCCAAGTTGCACAAGTGTGTGCAGTACGGGCATGTGAGATGCTGTCATCAGGCAGCTGCTGTTCTTTGGTGACATTCCCTGTGCACTCTTTCCAAGAAAAAACTGAGTTTGTCTCTTCCATATTAAGCTTAGTGAAATTTTGATTCATTTGGTTTAAGAACAGTAACCCTTGTATCCATTTCTCTCAGTAGGTAAGTTAGATTTTAACAAATTAAATTTGGGAAAGAAGTAGGGAGTCATTCAGCATCACAAAATGCCATTTATATAGGTAATACTGTTTTACTTTTTGTTTCTGCATTTATTTAGTCATGTAAATGTGCTTAGAACTAATAAAAATTTGCATTTGGTGAAAATTAATGCATGACTTATCAGCAGAGTATGGAATGTAAGCATGTGCCATGAAATTGCAATTCCTTTATTCTTTATTTTCCATCATTCACGTACCAGTTCCATTTAGAGTGTAGTCCATTTTTATTTTTCGTTTCATAGATTGTCCAAAATGGGAAGGACTGGATTCTGCTCTCTTCCACGAAGAGTCAATGGGACTGGCTAAGATCAAGGTCTGAGTCTTTTTCTATCTGTAATCAGGTATGCATTGAACAAAAATCACTATAGTTCTGTGCATGTTTCCTTAAAGTATCTGATTGATATGCATATTGTGAATGTGGACTTTTATTCAATGTTGAGTTCACAGCCTTATATTTATCCTATAGTTTTAAATGCACCTATAACTAATTTGAGTTTTGTAATATATTGAGATTAAAAGATATTATTAGCTATGAAAAATTTCAGCTGGTCTTAGAAAAGTGTAATATTTGAAATCTGCAGTTCTTCATTGCTCAGTATGTACATCCAAAGATAACAGAATTCATTTGTTACTTCCTATTGAGTATCACCAATTTTTATATAATCAAATGTTTGTATATTGTTTTATGATGTACTTTTTATAAAATTTAACTTGGAAGTTACCATCTTTCATTGACTAGAATTCTCTGCCCATTATGGTTGGATCTCATAATATCATAATGACAAATATGACCAGTCTTTGAAATATTTTCAGATATTAGTTATATACAGAGATTTAGATTCTTTGCATTTTGTGTTGATATTACAGTTGAAAATGTATCAGCTTGTTTCCTACTGCATTCTAAATAGGTGCATGAAAGCATCATGTTAGGAAATCAGTCAAAATTGCTCTTTTTTCCCCGCCTTAACAGAATGCTTTATACCAATTTACAGTGTCATTACTGGTTACAGTGGAATAGCTGTGTAGATACTTCTGAAAGAGGCAGAAAAGCTGTCTCTCAAATGAGAATATAACAGGAAAAGAACAAACCCTTGAGATTCAAAATCTGATCTAAAACAAGAGGGGACATACTGGGTTAGCATTAGTAATGTCCCTTTCATTAATTGTGTTAATGTCACTTTTAAGCTGCAGAGGAGATTTAGACAATATGAACAACATGAAGGAACCTTGCTGTGTCTACCAACCAATGAAGAAAGGACACATGAACCAAACAGAATGATTTACCCACATGCTTTACATTTTAATTTGAAAAGTGGATAATTGCTTTATTTTGCCTGTTAAGTGACAGCCTCTGCATTAACATAATAGGATCTATTATAATATACACGTAATTTTACAAAAACGTAGGTTAAATTTAGTAAAAAAGAAGTTAAACGAATCTGCGAAAGTCAGTAACATACCTCCAGCTTGTGAAGGCAAATAAGTGTCAGTCTCATGCCAAAAGACAAATTAACATAAACTGGTTTTCTTTATTTTCTGAGTATGTAATAGGATGAAAAATCAAATATATTAGTAGCTGATAACTCATTTAGCCACATTAAGTTTTCAATTAAAAATCAGGTCCTCTTAAAAGAGATTGTAGGTATTATCATTTCTGTATCTCTTGAAAGTACCTTGCTGGACTAGCCTTCAGAACCTTGAGTAATCATTTAACTCTTTTATATCAATTGAATCTTTGGGGGGGTTGATTTCTTACTCTGAGAAATACAGCTGATAATATCAACAATCTCTTGCCCACAAATTTTGTGTTTAAGTAGATACACTTTGCAATACAGTATGTTCATTTCATTCTTTCTCAAAGCACTGATGATGAATTGAAACTCTGACACGTGTTTTTAGAACCTGAAATGCCTCCATAACGTGCATCCTTGCCAGGTACTGTGCTCTAGGCCAAAAGTCCCACTGGTTTACTGCACATGGTTACAGGTCTGTCAAAAACTGACCCCTCCTCTTTTGAGGAAGCCTGATCAATGGCTCATCACTTACCTCAGTCTGCCCAGTGAACAGAATCATTTTCTATGATGCGAAAATCGGTGAGGAAAATTACTTCAACCAAATCCTTCTTCCATCCAAATGACAAGGAGCCATGATCTTCACCTAATATAACATCAAAAGGTTTTGCCATTTCACAAATGTATATTTGTTATGAAGATAAGTCATTTCTACTCTTGACTCAGAAATTCCTCTGCTTGTGATGACACTGGTATAAAGAGTAAATTTTCTCTTTGATTGGTGCACTCAACTCTTTCAGGCCTCTGGTGTCTGTTCATTAAGGATGTTTTCCATGGACTAAATCATTCACAAGGTGCCTAAAAGAGTTTTCAATTGCTCATTTGTATTTAGTTTTCCTATAATATAGAGGGTGACTAGAGCCAACTTGCACAAATTAAAATGATTTTTAGACATTGAAGTATTTGTGGAAACGTGTTTAGGTTTTTAGTCCCTTGTAAAAGTTGTTCTCTAGTCCCTTGTAAAAAAAATCAAAGTTTAATAATGCCACTTTTAGTGTCATGTTTATTCATTTTTGTGTTTTCATAATTCACAGTTCTGTTTATTCTATGATGGCATTAAAATCAAAAACAAGACACTAAAAACAAAGAAAAACTATAAATACAACTAATGGATCTGTTAAAACCATGCTTCATTGGGAAAATATTTAAGTGCCTTGTAGATTAGTGTCTTATTTTGATGCTTCCTGCGAGCTTCTGAAATTGCTACCGCTTTCCCTAATACAGCATTTGTCAAGTGGAATTTTAAGGAATGTGTGAACTGTTCATTCTGAGCAATGCATTAATGTGTGTTTTGACAAATATAAAGAAACCTACAGATATTACATTAGACCAGCTGAATCCATTTTATGGTTTCTTTTTTAATTCAAAAGCATCACATAGCAAATAAAATTTTAAAAATTAAATTTAGTTACAAACTAGTTGTTTCTTATTTTTTTTTTCCAGTCCCTTTTTGCTTTCTTTTACGACCACATGAAACTTGAGAAGCCACCTAAAGCTAAATCATTTAGTGGAGTTGGGCAGTTCCCAAGTGTCCAACAAGAAGGCCTGATTTAGGCTGCGATGGCCACTGTCATTCCTGGTGATTTGTCAGAAGTAAGAGATACCCAGAAAGTCCCTTCAGGGAAACGTAAGCGTGGTGAAACCAAACCAAGAAAAAACTTTCCTTGCCAACTGTGTGACAAGGCCTTTAACAGTGTTGAGAAATTAAAGGTTCACTCCTACTCTCACACAGGAGAGAGGCCCTACAAGTGCACACAACAAGACTGCACCAAGGCCTTTGTTTCTAAGTACAAATTACAAAGGTATTAAACTCTATTTGTCTTTTAGATTATATTTTCTAAGATGTTGGCCATGTGAAGCCATTGTAAACGTATATATTTGTATACACATTTTTTAGCTGATTTGCAGAAAGGAAATGTTAAGTATATTAGACGTTGGCTAGTTTTAGTATTCTAAATCACATACTTTTATGTGTTAGTTTTGGATTTTTAAAAATGAAATGCTTAATGAGTGTAGAATTTCCATTTGTACAAAGAAATTACAAGAAAAGGTATGGTGTTTACGTGAGTATATTCAGCCTTACTCATTTGCTTTTGTAATAATAGCTAAAAACCAAACAGTGAAAACTAAAGTGGCAACTTAAATGGCTCAAGTTCTGCAGTATTTAGGTATATTAACTATCCTTGTAGTATATATTTAGTTTAAAATTGTCCATTATTAGGGAGATTCTGTTTTAGCTTAGATTAGCTTCCATTTGAAAAGTGAATACATACCATTTTTGTCAAGATACTTACAGAATATATCTATGTTTAAAGGCACATGGCTACTCATTCTCCTGAGAAAACACACAAGTGTAATTATTGTGAGAAAATGTTTCACCGAAAAGATCACCTGAAGAATCACTTGCATACACATGACCCTAACAAAGAGACATTTAAGTGTGAAGAATGTGGCAAGAGCTACAATACCAAACTTGGGTTCAAACGTCACTTGGCCTTGCATGCTGCAACAAGTGGTGACCTCACTTGCAAGGTCTGTTTGCAGACTTTTGAAAGCACAGGAGTGCTGCTAGAGCACCTTAAATCTCATGCAGGCAAGTCGTCTGGAGGGATTAAAGAGAAAAAGCACCAGTGCGAGCATTGCGATCGCCGGTTCTACACACGGAAAGATGTCCGGAGACACATGGTGGTGCACACCGGAAGAAAGGACTTCCTCTGTCAGTATTGTGCACAGAGATTTGGGCGAAAGGATCACCTGACTCGCCATATGAAGAAGAGTCACAATCAGGAACTTCTGAAAGTCAAAACAGAACCAGTGGATTTTCTGGATCCATTTACCTGTAATGCTTCTGTGCCTATCAAAGATGAGCTCCTTCCGGTGATGTCCTTACCTTCCAGTGAACTGTTATCAAAGCCATTCACAAACACTTTGCAGCTAAACCTCTATAACACTCCATTTCAGTCCATGCAGAGCTCGGGATCTGCCCACCAAATGATCACAACCTTACCCTTGGGGATGACGTGCCCAATAGATATGGATGCCGTTCATTCCTCTCACCACCTTTCTTTCAAATACCCATTCAGTTCTACCTCATATGCAATTTCTATTCCGGAAAAAGAACAGCCATTAAAGGGGGAAATTGAGAGTTATCTGATGGAGCTGCAAGGTGGCGCGCCCTCTTCATCCCAGGATTCTCAAGCATCGTCATCTAAACTAGGGCTGGATCCACAGATCGGATCTCCTGATGATAGCACAGGGGACAACTCCCTGTCAAAAAGCTCTGCTTCTGTCAGCGACCCCGTAAACACACCAGCATTGGACTTTTCTCAGTTGTTCAATTTCATACCATTAAATGGCCCTTCCTATAATCCTATATCAGTGGGTAGCCTTGGAATGAGCTATTCCCAAGAAGAAGCGCATTCTTCTGCGTCTCAGCCCTCACAAACGCCGGATCTTCAGGAGCCTGCAAACAGTGTAGGTCTGGGGTCTCTGCACTCACTGTCAGCAGCTTTCACCAGTGGTTTAAGCACAAGCACCACCCTACCACGCTTCCATCAGGCTTTCCAGTAGGGTCCCCAAATGGGGGTTTATTACAGAAACGTACATGTAGCCCTGCCTTAGATGGCCATTTTTATTTTAGTGCCTACTTTAAGACAGTATAAAAGTTTCTGCTTTTGTATAGTACCTATTTTCATTAAGCCAGTATAATATAGAAACTAGCTTTGGAACCATTTGTGTTCAGTTATGTTTACCTGGGTATTTTGTCCTGATTCACTGCCAATTGTCATATCTTAAAGATTATTTTTCATATAGGAAAGCCATTATATTTGTAAAGTCTTACAAATCCTACATTGAAAGTACTTTTTGATCTTAGAATTTTCATATATGTTCAATAACAATGGCTCTACCTTTTGACATTTGGCTCATTAAAATTTGCAATAGAATGTAAGTTTTCTAAAACATGTATAAATAACCCAAGAGTTTTTATATTTTTACTAGCCTCTAAATGGATTCATAATCAAATATTTCATACAAATTAAGAATCCAGTTTGGAGGGATAATGTATTTCTTAGATATACCATAATTTCAGGTCAGTATATTTTGAAGACTTGCTATTGTCTGGCTCAAATATATGCTCTCTATTGTGCACATATAAGGAAAACAAAACTTAAACACAAAGCACCAGTATTTATAGTAGAAAGACTCCTAGTGAGGTGACACGGCATTCCATGTTACTTAATAGTTGGCCTTAAAGTAGTACACAGGATATTTTGCCACGTTTAACTTGCTCTATTACCATTTAATAATACTAACATATATGGCATCGGAGTCTTCAGAGTCAGTATATAGATAAATATCTCTTCGCTCTTTTCTACCTTTCAAGGCCAAAGGGTGGGTCAAGTACAGCCAGCAATTTTATTTGTATTGTCAGTCCACAGTCCAGAATCTAGAGCCATTGCAGAGCACAGATGTTAGGCGTCTTTATCCCAGAGTGGGCTGTCTCAGCTTATATGGTGTGATAGACATCCTAAGCAGGAAGATGGATGTGAAGCACACAGTTTAACTTGGGGACTTGCCTAGGGGTCGTGCCCCCTGTTGCCAGGGTTGGAAACTAGATTCCTTAGAAGTAAAAGCTTATGGCTTATATCACTTGCAGCTGAATTTGTTTTCTTTCCCTTACGAGCCAAAAGTGGAAAACAAAACAGTCCTGCCCCATGTTATCTTTCTTATTCAGTGTTAATTCATCTTTCCTTGCTATTTTCAGATGAAGAATGTAAAGTGAAATGCGTTAGAGAACTATCTGAGGAATGACCACAAAGTTTAACATTGGCTAAAAATATATACAGTAAATCCCCACTTTTACACCTCTCTGAGAAATGCAGGAAACGTTGCAAATAAGTTGCATTTTTAAAGGGGGAAACAAGTAAAACAAGCACTATATTAGTTAATTTGAAAATAATCAAGAATATTGTGTTCACTGAATAAAATAATTATTATGGGCTTTCCTCACGTTAGACAACCGCCATAATCTGAAAGGTCAATTTATATTTTTTGTAATCAGTTAGGACATCAACCTAAGAAACATGTCTAGTAAGCACTTGTTAACACCTTATTTTGGGAGCCTGTCCTTTGAGGCAGGTGTGGGGCAAGGGGAAGTTTTATAAAAGATTATATATCTCTTTAAAGAAAAAGAAGAAAATATTTTTGAGCACTCAACCCTATATAGAAGTTTCTTTTCCTTTTTAGAGGGCCCGTTATCACTGCAGATTGCGATGTTTACCAAGAATTTCTAAAAATGAGTGCAGATTACCGAATATAATGTGTTATTTAAAAATATTTGGGAGTAGTATAATTTGCGGAGGAATGTAAATTGTAATAATGTAAATGGGGGTTTCACTATATATATAACACACATACAGAGAGACATCGCACTTCATAGAATCAAAGTTGCTCTCTTAAGGAACTTTGGCTCCTGATATTTTATCATGCTCCTATTGTTTTTAAGTCCTAGGAGCAGTAGTTTTTATACTTAAGTATTTAAATTTTATTATTAAAAGTTACATTTTATAAAAGTGTTCCAAAGGCATTAAAATTATATATGTTAATAAGGAAATACATTTAAAATTTTTTCAAACTGCTCCTAAGCTTTTGATTAGGAGACTATTTGCTCTGAAAGTAGGCTTTTAGCTCTGCTTTTTTACTGTTTCCTTTAGTTTCTATGAAACAGATTGCTTACCTAAATCATTAGTTGAATGATTAGCATTCAATATTGCTTTAATCACCATTTTAAAAAATGGAAAATAGAAACTTGGTGACAGAGCACAAATAAATAGAAAACTTATTTTTAAATAGAAATCACAAATACAAGTGTGGAAGCACTACTTTATTTTATCTAAAATTTGTTGAAGTCAAATTAGTGAACTGAGACGTTGGCCTTAGTCGGCTATATTTCACTGCTAATAAAAAAATAAAGGGAGTACCAGGATTTATTAAAGCATTTTGGAAATGGGGAATGGCGCCATGTATGTATCTACATTTTTAGACTAATTCTTGCCCTATATGGAATTTGGATACATGGAGGTACATGTGTCAGGGCTCCAGTGTTAAAACTGTGGAGTCTTGATTTTCACACATACACCTCTTTGCCTGTCGCTGCCCCACAGACTTGAAATAACATTTCCAAGTAAGAGGGAATTCAGCTAATTTGTTTTTAAAATTGACTATAGTGGTCACTAAACCTTTTCTGAGAGAATTTCTCTTAATGATAAGACAGACTCATTTACTTTAATTGCACAATGGTTTAACAAGGATGTAATAGAATTGGCCCTTTTTTTTCTTAGAAAAAAATTGACATTTATTTTTACATCAACTGGATACGATTAAAAGTAATTATTGCTGATGCTGTTTTCGTTCTCTGGTGGCCAGAATCATCATCCTTGAAATTTCTCATAGTGCCTTTGCTTGGTCAAAAAAAAAAAGGGATTACCATTAAATAAAAATACTTCAGTTTAGAATTTGGACCTCAGACAAGATATTGAACATCATTCAGTTTGAACTTCCACAACATGTGTGTACAAATTACATCACCAGGCATGGAAGCATGACTGTGGAAGGATTTTAGTACAGTAAGCAATATTATTCATTGATATATGTTAATATCATCTTTATCATTGGTCACTGTTAAAATTTGCATTTTAAAATCCTGTTACCAGGTTTCATTTTTTAAAACTTAAGTTGTCCTGGCTGATCATGCACCACTCTTTGTGCAACTTTTAAACTTCATTTAGTGTTTCTTCCAAACTATGTATTTTTGCCTATTTGTTGCTTGTGCTTTATTATTATTTAGTCATTTGTGGAATATAGTGATATATTGTGTTATTTTGGACAGTAGCGGTTTTTAAAAACCATATACTGACTGAAACATGAGCCAGAGCTGATTGCTTTATTAAGCTAATATGAATGTTGAAGATACATATTTTCAGGATCATTCATCTAGTAAGCAATACTCATATATAGGCCAATATATATATATATATATATATATATTTTTTTTTTTTTTTTAAATAGAGCTTGGTCAACCTCTATACTACACATATTACAAGATATAGCACTTTCAAACGAATCTAAACCTTTACAGAAACTTTCTTATAGGTTATGCCTTTTATTTTAAGACATTATAATTTGTTTCAAGTGCCATTAGATGATATATATGTAGGCCTTTGATATATAATGCTTTGTTTTCAAAATGGTAGATGGTATTTTAAACAGGTACATTTTTACAGTGTTTTCTTATCAATTTGCTATATTGCACAGAATCAGTGTGTGTCTTTTCATAAGGTTTTACAATGGTTTATTTTTTTACAAGGTTTACGTGTCTCAAAACACACTGTCTTCCCAGTATGTAAATTTACAAACCAGTTCACCCAAGTTGCTTCAGCCTACTGAGATCCATGTGGCATTGGAGGAGATCTTTTAAGTGTTGAATATTCTTCATTAGCAGTGGCAGACTTATCTCTGACAAATGAGTGCCTAAGTTGACTTCATCTTATTATTCTCACTGTCAGAGCCATCTTGACAACACAGACAGCTTGTTATGATTATATAGATGCATTATGTAAGTTGTGTAGTTTTGTACTAAAACCCATACAGAGCTCCTTTTTGATCATACAGAACAAGGTGACACTACCAAATATAAAGGCATGCTTAGGTCACCCTTACCCCCTTATACAACGTTATCAACCCTCTGAGGATGGAAGGCAGTGTCTTTTGATGTTGTCTAGCTCTAGAAATGACAGAACTATTGCTAATGTATAAAACACTTCATTGTATAAGCTTCAGTGGTACAGATGAACCAGAATGAATGTCTATCTTCTCAGAAACACTCCTTCAATATTATGTTGGATCATGCTGCTAATGTAACTTGGGATACAACTCTTCATGGTGCTACAGACTTCTCCGTCTCGGTCAGTCATATTTTTTTATCCGTAGGAAAAAAGGACTTCATTAGGTGTAAAAGTGTACAATATATTTTTATACTGTGACTTGTCATTAACAGACTTTTACACCACCCACAATGTATTCATGTGCACTTGCAAAAAGGACATCTTGGATGTGCAAATGTTACCAGAACAAACCAGCTTTTGTCTACAAGGTGACTCTAACTCAAAAGTGGGCTTTGTAATATGGTGTGGAGTGAAGAACATGCTGTATGTTAACTAACAGCCCTTTGAATTTAACAAAAACTGAGGATCCATTAGAAGATGGATTGCATTGTGCCTGAACGTAAGCTGGACTGCTGAAATTGTATTTTAGCTGATGAAAAAGTGTTGGACTAGTACTCTAAAAATGCTCTAATGATAAAGTTTTGAGTCAAAATAGAAAAAAAAATCTGCATTCCACCTGAATTTTGTATATTTTTATCGCATTTAAAATCGCTATTCTTTGATATTGAGAAATCAAGTGGCTTATCATGTATATCATGTACTTAAAAATGTATTCACAAACTACTGTTTTATTGTATAAAATATAGACAAAGACCATATTTTTTTTTTTGTGTATAAGCTCTATAAAAATAGCAGTCACATTATGAAGCTGCAGTGACGCTACATTTTACACATCCACATCCAAAGAAGCAGGCTATTTATTGTCCAGTTACCCAGATATAAAATATTAATTTGCTGCTAATTAAACAATAGTACTGCAGCTTCTTGTGGCCTACAGTGTTATGTTTGCTATAAGAAAAAGATATGTGAACTCCACAAAATATATGAGTAAAATTACAGAATGGCTTTAGATAATGTAGATCTTCCTGAAATTTTAATAGAAGATAAATTTCTATTTGGTATACATTTTTTTTCTTCACTTTGAATTTTAAATATTTTCTCACTTGTTAAATACAAAATCCTAATAGCTGGTTTTAAAACAATAGTTTTTTATTGAAATAAAATGTAAAATTCTAGGGTTTTTTTTTTCCTAAAAATTTTTGTACCTTTAAAAGAAGGATAGAAATTGTAAATAAAATAGCAAAACATGATGCATCAAAACTTTAATGCAGGTGAGAATTCAAAAAAAGAATTCCAAAAAGGCCATCAGAATGTGTGAATTGGTAATGCTTCTTGTTCATGAGATCAAATTGGCATTGAGCATTCCTTTAATCCTTACTGTCAGTACTATAAATTATCTTTTTAGAAGTCCCCCTGGGCTGTTTGTCTACATTTGCTGAAAACCCCCTCTTGACAATTCATCTGGACCAAAGCAACAAACACATATCATTTCATCTAAGACTCAACAGTTAAATAGTGATGCAGCTTCAAAAAGAGCTATTCTGGATGTTTAATTAATAATCTTTCCAGGAACCAATTACATAAATAATTTTTTATGTATCTTGTAGCACCGCTTTCAGTATGTATGATGGAAAAGTTTCTCCTTTACCTTTGGCTTTCCTGTTTTCAGGCTCTCCTAATTTTAGACAAGTAAATAAAATGAACAGTAATTCTAATGCTGGCAATTTCTCTTTTCACATGCTAATTCCAGCAAATTAAAAGTATTTTTTTGTTTATTCTTAGCATTAATGCCGCTAAATGCATTTTTATATAAATTCATGCATATGAAATATTTCAAGAACTGTTTGTAAAATGAAAATGCTTTTGCTTTATATAGTTAGAATACTCTGAATAAGTATGTTTGGGATTAATTCACTTAAGGTATAATCTCTCTTATGGAAAAGTAATTAGAAATGCAGTTTGTTTATTGCATCATAGACCCAGTGGGGCTAAAAGACTTTAATTCATGGTATTGTTAAATGAAAAGTTTGTACTTGTGGTTTACTATTAAGGGGAGGAAAAGTTAAGTCTGGCTATGGACTGCTTGAGTTTTGTTGTCATGTTTCCTTAATTGAACATTTATTCAACAAACATTGCTTAAGCAAAAGGCACTGTTTTGTGCCAACTCTTAGGGGCGTTCCAAAGAAGCCAGCTTTATAGAAAGAAGGTTGTTTCCTAATCAAGCATCCTAGTGAAGATGGCAGCATCAACGCAAGTGCAGGAAAGCCTCACTGTTGTATTGAGCTATATACTCTGTTACCCTTTTTTATAAGATCAAAAATGGTCAAATGTTGGTGATTTCAGCCTAAAACTAAAAACTCAAAATGTTTTGACATCACCTGCATTCTATTAAACACAAATATCAATAATAAATCTTTATGCTCTAAAGATGTTTGACTCTTGGCTAGTGTGATGGTTAATTTTATGCGTCAACTTGGCTAGGCCACAGTACCTAGACTAGATGTGTAGTCTAGATGTTACTGTGAAGGTATTTTTTAGATGTGATAATTACAATCTGTTGGCTTTAAATAAAACAGATTACCCGTCATATGTGGGTGGGCCTCTTCCAATCAGTAGAAGGCCTTAAGGGACTGAGTTCTCCCAAGCAAGAGTGAATCTTTCCTTCGGACTGTTCCCTGGGTCTCCGGCCTGCTGGTCTGCCCTGCAGATTTCAGTCTTGTCAGCTTCCATGGTCACATGAACCAATTTCTTAAATCTCTGTATATACACATCCTATCAGTGCTGTTCCTCTGGAGAACCCTGACTAATACCGCTAGTGTCAACTATGATTCTTTAGACCTGCTGGTTCTACTTTGAAGGGAGTGGAAACCTTTTTCTCTCTGATACACTTATGGCAGAGAACTTAAATTCCCAGATTCTGCCTGCTTTAGAAAAGAGAAAAAGAGCATAGTGCTTAATGGAGATAGTATTCATAAAGGAGTTCTCAGGATCTCCTTTTCTGTACTGTTATTTTGGCTGCCATTATTGCAGATGGCATTGGTTTTTCTAATGACCAAATTTTCCTTTTAAAAAATATAAACAGGCTAATCTTGCTTTACTCAAAGAGGCATCCTTGAAATGCAAACCAATGTTTATTATAAATGCACAAGTGGAAACATTTGTAATTGAATCCTATTTGAAAATAAGCATATTAGACCATTGATAATTTTACCTCGGTCAAGACCCTGGCGTTCTGAAGGATGAAGGTCGGACGTATACTGGCTCCTCACATAAACTATGGAAGTTTTCTGTTTTATGTGTTAGAATTTGGGGGTTGGAGGGAAAGATTAACTTTTGGTTTATCCTATTTGTAATTAGAGAACTTTTTGCTTGGGGTGCCTTTGAAAGTGCTATCAGTGCAACTGGTAGTCCCATTGGAATGATGTTAGTAAACTGCTATTTCTAGAAATACATAATCCATTAGTATTCACTCACACCTGATGACGTTTCTAGGATGGTTCCTATAACCAGATTTTCATGCCCTAGGAATGTTCATTGTGTAAGTAGGTTAATAGCCTAAGCCATGCCCTATTCAAGATTTTACGGTATGTCAGCTTTTCCCACCCCAGAATGGTTATCAGTATACACCCTTATAAGCATTTGAAGATCACTTTGTCTAAAGATTTCAAACAGATACATTCAGCACATCCCCTGGTTTCTAAGTTAAATGACCTTTTTCTATAGTAAAGTGTTGCTTACTGTTATATTTTCTGTCATAAGTTCTTTCATATAATATTTCAGTATTTATTCCTAAACTGTACCTTTACAAAGAGAGCTTCAAGTTACTACTAGTCAGTGACTTCAAGAATCTTGGAAATTCTCTTCCATTCTTAACTGTGTCTGCCCCTTTCCTCCTCTTCCTCTATCATTTTCATATGAAGTTACTCACTGTACCTTGTGCTTATTCATCCTTTTGCCTTCAGTTGTCCTGTTCTCAATCCCTGGAATGCTTTCTTTCTCTGTTCCTGCTGGTGAATTCCACAGACCAACACCCTACCACTCCTCCAGCCCTTTCTCAATGATAGCTCTCCCTTCACAATACCTTCCCCAGCCTCACCCACTGAAAGGTAACTTATTCTGTCTATGAACATGTATTATAGCTTATTAGATCTTTCCAGGGACATATGTCTTCTAAGCATTTGTCCATTTAGTTCCCTTCACATGGCACATAATCCACACACACTTGTTGGCTGAAGGACAAAAATGGTTCTCATCTTTCTCAACCATCTAAATGTTGAGGATACATTTTTAAAAAGAAACTTTCGAAATTTAACTCTAGAAAATTTTATAAATATAATTTTAACACGCAGGTTATTTTTGTTCTACAGAATGAAGTGCTCTTACTGCAATGGACCATCACCAGAGAAACTTTGATAATGCTAATTCTTGTAACTTTGTACTTCAAAAGCTCTGATCACAAAGACTTGCTCTGTCTAAAATTTCTGGAAGTGTGATTATTTAGATACAGGCATCAGAAGGTAGAGTTTTTGAGATTTTCATCAAGTACTATGGAAAGTTCTCGCAACAGAAATTATCATTTTGAAATCTCCTTAGGCCATACTTAATTTTTAATTAGCCTTTTCTCCTTAGTAATTGGGCCAGTGAATGAAAAGCCTCTGAAATATATTCTACACAGGCAGTGAAAATCCATTTCTTCTTTAAAAAAACATCAAAACCAAACTTTACAACTAAAACAGACCTGTGAAGTTACCCCACCCCACTCCTCCATTGCACCTTTACAGCTGAGTCCAAGGAACTAAGCCTGTTGTCCGGGGCCACACAGCTCAGACCAGGGCCCAGGTCTCAAGCTCTCTGCTTTCAGGCATCGGAAGTTTTCCCACTAGAACCAGCCCTAGTTGAAGGGAGAAGCATACCTAACATGCGAGGCTACAAGCAGAAATTTCTTAAAAGTCTCGTGCTTTACCTTAGCATTTCACATTCTGAAAAGATAAAATCCCGTGTCTGCTTAGAAGTGACAAGATTTGAGCCAGGTTATCTGACTCCAGACTTTACCACTACAGTTTCAGGAGAGCCAATATCGAGGCACCCAGGAAGGGAGAAGAAAGTGGAGGTTGAGAGCTAGGAAGACGATACTCCCAAAATAACGTGAGCAGTTTTCCCTAAGCTCAAAAGCGGTTCAACACAGGCTGAACACAATTACCAAGAAATATCCTTTCTACCAAGACCAGGAAAAAATAATGAACATTTTTACACCAAATAACAGCAAAATACATGGAACAATAACTTAGAAATACAAAGAAAATTTGGTTAAGCCACAATCTTGGTTAAGAAAAATTGGGGACATTATGAGGATAAATGAAAACAACAACAACAAAATGCATACGTCCCAGATACCTACAATTTGAAAGAATCAATCAGAAGTGACACCAGACTTACACAAAACGGTGAGAGAAGTCAGCGGAACCAAATCCAATGGAGTTGTCAAACATGCACAAACAAAATAGGAGTTCTGACCTAACATAGAAGGATTCAGAAAGTAAGTTGTGTTCTTTTCATTTAAAAAAAAAAAAATACAGATAACTCAGTGAATACAGATGTCCTTAGTGGGTATTTGGTAGTCATAAAAGTGGCTGGGGCTTACATAGCAAGTTCTGATCACACATAATCACACACGAAAAAGACGAGTAAAATAACTGGAGAATTCTACATGAAGCCACATAACAAGGTACCATGAAGTGAGATTTGGAAAATCTGGTTTGGTTGTGGAGCAACTGAAAGCAAAAACAATGCTAGAGAAGCTCCACTTTTGAAAGAAACCTGGAGAGACCTCTCACGTCTCAGTTAAGAAGATGAAGGAAGATAGTCATGGCACCCTGTAGGCATCAACATTAAATAAAGTGCAGGGTTGGAATCAAATACAGCAAGTAAGATTTGGGAGAATGGATTTGATACAAGTCTGGCTCAGCACTCACTGCCCTAATAAACAGGATCCATTCATTCATTGATTTCTTCATTCTACAAATGTTGATTGGGCACCTACCATGCACCCAGGCACTATTCCAAGCTCTGGGCATACAGTATCGAACAAGGCCAAGTTCCTGTTCTTGTGGCAGTTACATTCTGTTAGAGTGAGTTCCCATGGAGTGAAAGTAAGTAGGTTCCCTGCCTCTGGTTAGAATGATCCAAAGTATACTCAGGTTCCTGCTAAGAAACTACACCTCCTTGTTTTCGTCTGGTACATGGAGTTGGGTCTCAAAAGTGGACAGCTGTGCCCACCAAACCACACTCGAGTCTCCACTCATTTCTGACCACAGCGACCTCAAAGCATGCAGACCCAGTGTGAGTGGGTGAAATGGAGGTACTGTAGTTGTGAAAAAATTCAATGAAAACTGGGGGATGAGTTGGGAGGGGACTACTCCAGTCTTCCATACCCCTACCTCCGGGTGCCCACCCAGTCCCAAGCAAAAGATTGTCATAGGATTCAGGCTTTTAGACGCCTGAACTGTTTAGTGTGAGCATAACAGTGAGAGAGACCAGGAACGGGGCCAAGCATGGCCCAGCCCAGCCCAGGGTGTGACTGTCAGAAGGAACTCAGACAGCATGAGTACATGGACAGCAGTGGACATGCAGGAGGTGAGGTGCCGTGGGAGCAGAACTTGCGGTCAGGTGTGCAGCATGTGTGGGAATTAGGAATCCCGGAATGCCAAATATCTATTTTTGAAATTTTCATGAGACATAAAAATAATGTATTGAGTCACAAAAGTAATAAACCTCTAAAAATGTATTAAGATTCAAAGGACATGGCGGAATTTTGAAATCTCCAAATCCTCTTAAATTCTGATCAATATTGCTCTCCAAAATAGTAGAAACAACCGACATTCATTTACTTTTTCTAATTCTTGTTTAAGGTGAGCATTTTCATATATTTCTTCTTCTCTAAATTGCTATTTATATGTTTATTTCCAGGTGGATGTTACTATCATGTCACTGTCTTCATTGTTAAGATATTGAAATACCCAAGGGATTTGTGGGGTGTAAGAGAAATGCTTATTACTATTGGTGCAAACTCTCAGTAAAATATATAATTTAAAAAGCGTATTAAGCAAAAATTTCCAAACAAGCATTACTAATACAACTCACCAAAACTTATTAATTGTATCTAATCCATTAACAATAATCATGGATTACAAACATGTTTAAATTATTTAAACATTTAATAAGAATGCGACTGGGCAATCTTTTTGTTTCTGGGCCTTGACCACAAGTAACAATGCTTTAGGAAGAATCTACAGGACAGAGAAATCCCTGAGTTGAAGAGTATTTGAAATTTTTTAATCTTAAGGGATACTGCCAGATTGCTTTCCAAGAATGTTATAGTGTTCAGTTTTATTAACACTTCGCATTCATACAGCAGTAAGTAAAAACGCTTTCCCCTACTTCCCAAACCAAGTAAACAATAGACATTAAGTTTCTTTACAGTTTTGCCTGTCTGATGGGAGTAAACACATATGTCAATTGTGACTTTAATTTGCATTTCTGTGACTTACTAGTAAACTTGAATATCTTTTCATTTATTTGGTAGCCAATTGCATTTTCTCTTCTGAGACTTGCCTATTTATATACCCTTTGCTCATTTTCACTAGATGTTTGTTTTCTTTGTATAATGTAGAAATTGATCTGTATGTTTTTTTTTGTAGAATAGAGAAATCATATGTCATCTGCATTATAAGCTTTTCCAGAAATATTGTTTTTTCATGCTTTTGGTATCAAAAGATATCATAGATATCATTTTTAGTTTTAAATTTTAATTTAAAACTAAATAAATTTTTTCTATGGCCCTAGATTTCCAAGCTTTATTATATGACATACATTCTCAAGAACAGAATTACTGGTTTGAAGACTATCTGTATCATCCTTATAAGATTTTTACTGTTTTAATTTTTATATTTAAACTTCAGTCTATTTTTACATCAGGTGTAAGATGCTGACAAAATTTTAATTTCTTCCAGAAAAGTATGTTGTTGGTATCACACTATAGATTATCCTCATTGAACTTTCACACTTATCATATATTGACTTCTCTTGTAAGCTGAGATCTAATTCTAGATTCTCTGTTCCACTGGCCTGTTTATCCATTACAACACAAATACTGTTATCAGTTTGCTTAAGGTGACTTTAGGGTGGGTTTTGATAACAAGTATGGCAAATCTCTCCTCCATTGTTCTTTTTCATGGTTTTCTTGTTCAATGTGACTTTTAAGAGTATTTCATTCAAGTATGAAGAAAAACCCTGTTTTTTCTAATTCAGTTCTAATTGGAAATTGCATTATATTTAAATGTTACTTTTTAGAGAAGTGACATATATAAATCATTGCATCCAAGAACATGAGAGACCTTTCTATTTTTAAAAGTTTTTTTTAATGTCTTTTAATATTACTGATTGTAATTTAAAATGTCTTCCCGTTTCACATCTGGAAACAAGAAAACACAAAAAAAGTTTATTTTAGCATTTATTTCCTTCCTATCTACTTAACCAAATTTGCAATTATTCTAATTGGCTTTTTTCCCTCTATTCTCTTGGGCTTACTAACGTGCATATTCACATCATCAGCAAACAAGATACTTTCATGTATTTTCTAATGTCCATGCCAATCATTTCATGTTCTTACATTTACTAAAATCTCCAAGAAAACATTAATAATGGTGATAGTCATTGCTTTCCATTTCTGGTGTTAACTAAAATGGCTTTAGTGTTTTGCTATTTAAAATATTTGCTGATAGTTTGGGAGAACTCCAGGCATTTTTTCTGTAAACTAATCTGTTCCTGAAGAACCTTATATTCTGTGAACACACTGCACGAAAATAACGGGGCTCACCAGCATGGAAAGCTCGAACTAGCAGAGGCAGCCGACAGGGCCCAACAGCTCAGAAGTGGCCACGCCCAGACCCTCCTCGCTCGGGGCATTGGGCCAGGGAGCCCCGCGCAGGGACCTCCGGGACTGCGGGGGCCATGGGCGTGGCCGGGAGGGAGCGCCGGTTGGTCTGTCTCTCCCCCTCCCCCACTCTGCGACTCCTCGCCTCCAGCCCCAGCCTCCTGCACTCATTCGATCCTGTAGCGGATCTTAGGGCCAGGAGATGCGCTACGCGCCTCGCAGGAGCGCGGGCCGGGAGCTCAGTCCCGGAGCCTGCGGGCCTCCCTTCCCTCCTCCGTCCGCGGCGCCGCTCCCCGGGGCATGCACGTCTCCCCTGCACCTGGTTGCGAGCTCCCCTCTGGGGTGGCGCGGGGGGCAAGGTCGTGGGCCCTGGTGAGTGGACATAACCCAACTAAGGAACAACATCGGTGTGGCGGCCCGCATCACACACACTCCACCCACCCCCGTCAAAAAAATTTCCTCCAAGCAGAACAGCCGGTCCTGTTTATTGCATTTAAGAAGTAACAAGTTTACTGAATTCTAGGAAATGCCTTTTCTGTATCTATTGATATGCTCACATGTGTTTTCTCCTTTCGTTTATTGACACGTTTTTATCTTAAATTGAAACACCTTTGAAGGATTTTTGGAATAATCTATTCATACAGTATTTGCCAGTATTTTGTTAAACTTTTGACACCATATTCATGTGTGAAATTGGTACCTATTTTCCTTTATACCGAATTTATTAGCGTTTGGAATCTAGTTATTGTGGCTTCAGAAAGGTCAGGAGAATGGGGGCCCATCTTTTCCCTGTCCTGCCATAGGGCAACAGAAATTCAATGCTGCTCTTTTAAAGAGTGGGTGCTGCTTGAGGCGTCCTCTCTAATCAGTTTTACTGACCTTCCCTTCTTCACTCGGGCAGTTGCTCTCCTCAGATGCTCCAGTCATTCTTGGATCAGTTTTGGTAGTTGGACTTGCCAGGAAGTCATTCATTTCCTGTAGATTTTCACATTTGTTGCCATAGGATTTACATGTTGTGGTTCTCTTATGATGCTTTTTATCTCCACTGAAACTCTAAGTCGGCAGCCCTCCTAACATCATCCTCTTGCATTTTGCCTCAGCGAGTTGACACATCAAACCATACAGTCCATTTGTGATGTCAGCCTTTCTTTGCTTGCTCTCTCTCTCTGTCTCTCTTCCTGTATCTCTGTCTCTGTCTCTCTGTCTCTCTATCTGTCTGTCTGTCTCTTTTTCTTTCTCTCTCTGTGAAATAGTTTACAGTTGGCTTTTCGTTTTTCAACTAATTTAATAGTCTTTATCTTTTAATGGGTTGATTCAGTTGATTCATAATTAGACTGTTATATTTGATTTTTTTTTCCTTCTGTCTAACTCTATTATTAGTTAAGAGATGTTTGTCTTTTTCATTTACCTTATGTTTGTGAGTCTGAGATTTACTAATTCTACTTCTTAACCTTGTTAATGTTGATGTTCTTTTGTATCTTTTCATCCCATCAATCATTGCTGTCCCATTTTCTCTACTTTATTAAGCACATATAACTCTCTTTTATTTATAGATAAAAATACTAATTTTTTCCACCACTAAGACACTCCCACAACACATTAATTCTTCCCTACTCACCTCCTTTACACTATTCCTCACAAAATGGTCCTTTTTTCTCACCAACCCACTCACCCCTCACCACACTACCCAAACTATACAGTATTTTGCAAGCATAGTTTAGCATTTATTATTTTCCATAACTCTATATGACAATCTAATAAAATGTTTTATTTAGTAGTATATTTTTTAAATTATAGAATTTTCATTTAATTCTTTTTATATCTCTTTCTCTGCTGAGATTTCCTGTTTATTCGTTCAGTGAGCATATTTACTTTAATGTCTTTGAGCATAGTTTTCAAATACTTTTCTGTTAATTATAGTGACTGTCCCTTCATAGTTTCAACCTCTATCGATCACCTTTCCTCTTGTCTGTGACTCATATGTTCCTGTTTCTTAGTTTTTCTAGTAATTTTGTCATGTTTTTGTGTTTCTCTAATGAGTAATGGGTTTGTTTGTCCATTTGAACCTTGTCTGTGCAGGTGATCCAGAGGTCCTTTTAGCCTCATTTGGGCTGCCTGGGGTCTGCTAACACATGAGTATTTCAGGGGCTAGAAATTTGGGTACAGTTTATACAGAATTTGAGTCCTGCTCACTGGCTATCTCCTTTCTGGGAGTCTCCCCCTTCACTTTCCAGCTGCTGTTTTCTCTCTAAACCCTGCCATCTGAATAAGACTGCAGAGTTTTATCTGAGTTTGTGGTGCCCTTGGGAGTATAATAAACATGAAAAGTAAATTTTATTTACCTTGGTTTATAATACCTGCATCTGAAAAATCTCTCAAATCTATTAGCTATGAAACCTGTTAAATCCTAGGAAAGTTTCCTCAATTTTATGGGTGTGTTTCTTTGGTTTGCTGTTTATGGCCTTTCCTGCATTATGAAATGTGTAGGGTTTTTCTCTGTGTAATCTGTCTAGATAGCAAAGATTCTGTGCAATTAGTAGATCTTATGATAAGTCTAGGATTAACTATGTAATAAATTTTCACACTGTCTTCCAAAATGACTACATCATATTTTTTTATTTCTATTATTAATGAATACCTGTTACCCCACATCCTCCCAGTGTTTTGATTTTGTCAGATTTTTTTATTTTAGCTGGTATTTCATTGTTGTCTTAATTTGCATTTCCCAATTACAATAATGTTGGGAATCTTTTTATATGTCTGTGTGCCAACTATGTATCATCTTTAGTAAATCTCTGTTCGGATCCATTGCCTATTTTTTAAATTGGACTTTTTATTTTTTTATTAGATTGTTTTCTTATTGTTAAATTTCAAGAGTTCTTTATATATTCTAGATATGAATCCTTTATCAGATATGTGATTTACATATATTTTCTCTCAGTCTGCGACTTGTCTTTTAATTATTTTTAAAGTGTCTTTCAAAGAGTAAATGTTTTCAATTTTTGTAAAGCCCAGTTTATATGTTTTTTTTCTTTCATGGACTGTACTTTTGGGGGTTGTAGCTAAAGACTCATCAAACCTAAGGCCATATAATTTTCCCCTAAATTTCTTCTAGAAGTTGCATAGCGTGATGTTTTACATGTAGGTCTATGGTCCAGTTTAATTTTTGTGTAAGGCTTGAGGTATGTATTGATACCCTTTTGTTTTATGTTTTCTTTTTGCATTTGAACATCCAGTTGTTCTGGCAGCACTTGTTTATTTCTGTCTTTTCTGTTCTGTTGATCTGCATGTCTCTCTTTTTACCTGTATCACACTGTCATAATACTGTAGTCATCTTGGAATCAGGAAACGTGAGCATTCTAAGTATATTTTTCTTTTTCAGACTTGCCTTGACCATATACCCTTTGTTTTTGCATACATCATATGGATTGTGTACATTTTAGAATCACCTTGTTGATAGCTAGTAAAAAGTTTGCTTAGATTTTTATTAAGATTCTGTTGAATATATAAATAAAATTGAGAAGAATTGACATCTTTAACTATTGAGTCTTCTAATCCATGAACAGGATATATCTCTCTAATCATCTAGGTCTTCTTTAATTTCTTTTATTAGTGCTTTTTTGCATACAAATCTTGCACATACTTTGTCAGACATTTTGTCAGTAATTTTTCTGGTATTATTGCAAATGTATTTTTTTAATTTCAAATTCCTGTTGATTATTGATGGTGTATAAGAATACAGTTGCCTTTTGTATATTAACTTTGTATTATGTGACTTGCTAAACTCACTTATTAGTACTAGGAGTGTTTTTTGGTGTGTAGATTTTTGGGAATTTTCTACATGGACAGCCATATCATCTGTGAATAAAGACAATTGTATTTCTTGCTTTCTGGTCTGTATGTTTTTTATTTCTTTTTATTGCCTTACACGTGAGCTAGAACTTCCAGTATGATATTGAATAGAAGTGGTAATTTAGAACATCTTTGTCCTGTTCTAGATCTTAGGAGAAAGCATTCAGTCTCTCACCATTAAATATGAAGTTAGTTGTAGGTTTTTCATAATACCTTTTGTTAAGTTAAGAAAATTCCTTTCTATTCCTAGTTTGAATTTTTTAAAAATCATAAATAAATGCTAAATTTCATTGAATGGTTTTTCCTCATTTACTGATATGATCATATTTTCTTTCCTATTTAGTCTGCTGATATGGTTAATTACATTGATTAGTTTTGAATGTTGAACCAACCTTGCATTCCTGAGATGAACACTACTTGATTGGGAAGTATTATCCTTTTTTACATATTGCTTGATTTGACTTGCTAATATATTGTTAGGGATTTTTTTTTTTTCTGTGTTCATGGAAAACATTAGCTTGTTTTTTATTTTGTAGATATGAGAAAAAATATGTGTGTGTCAGTTAGTTTACAATTATGCATCCAAAATTTTTAGTACTACTTAGTTCACTCTACATTTTTATATTTTTATATCTTAACTCCCTTCTCTAATAGTAAGAAATCTTGCTCTCATTATCCACCATATTTACTTACCCAGTTATGGAATATGCAAAAAAAAGTAGTTTTATAATTGCTACCCCATACTACTAACTAGAGCACAATATTTATTTATAGTTATTAGCCTAAGAGCATAGAGTCAAAATACTGTGTTCAAAGTTATCCCCCCATCTCCTCTCAGTGTGGTCATGTTATCCATTTAAAATATAGCTAGGTTCATTTGTTTCTGTGTTCTATTATTATTATATGTTAATGTTAATGTATGAAATATTATTGTTAGTGTATGAAACATTAAGATGGTTCTAAAATTCAGAACATATGAAAAAGTAAGTCAAAGAAAAGCCACTCTTTTATCCTTTTTCCATATCCTCATGCTTTCCACCCATAACTTTCAGTAAGCATTCTCATTAGTTTCTGGTCAATTACTCATAAATTTCTTTTCTTTATTTTTTCCCCCATAAATAAGCAAATGTGTATATGTTTTTTATTTCTCTTTTTTAATACAAAAGGTGTAGTGTAGATATATACTGTTATACATTTTGCTTTTTCAATGAACAATATATCCTGGATATCACTTCTTATCAGCTCATAGGAATCTTCCTTATTATTTATTTATCTACATAGTATTATTTTGTGTGTATATAGGCTAGTTTGTTTAACCACTTTTCTATCTATGGGCACTTAGATTGTTTCCCATGTTTTGCAAGTACAATTAAATTTGTTGCGATTAATAACAGTGTATATACATTTCTATATAGTCAGAGATATATTTTAAGGGTAAATTGAAGAGTCAAAAGGTAAGTGGATATGTAGTTTTGTTGATATTGCAAATTCTTCTCCAAAACAGTTGTACCAATGTATATTTCTATTTATGTTGTTTCTAAGAACATACTGTTAAACTTTTCTCCAACAACTGTAGTTGTTTTCAGGGAAAGAGTGGTTTGAATAAACTATTTCACCATTACAGAAAAACAGAAATCCCTTGTGCCTCATTCTTACATGTGAAGTGGCAGTCAATGACCCTCAGACATTTCAGGCCACCTCCCACATGAAAGAGACAGAGACCAAAATGGCAGAGAGAGAGAAAAGAAAGAAAAAAAGGAAATGGATGAAACAAAGCCAATGAGGAACAGGAAATAATTTTTTAATCCTCTAATTAATATTCTCAGGGATATAAGAAAAGATATTTTGTTCATAAGGCCAAAAGGCATAAAAAGCAGCGTATTTATGTGTGTGTGATATAGAAATAGATGTATGTATATGTAAACATACTCACACATGCTCACGCATGTGTTTCTTAACTGCTTTATGAGTGGGCTTAAAAGCAGATACCTAGTAGCTATGAGCACAGTAATACCTAGATCTTGGTTTTTAAGTACTAATCTCCATTAATGGTTTGGGGCTCTTTGGAAAATGGCTGCCTCGAGGACTGGAGCAAGGACAGTACAAGATGATCTTGGAACATCTTGTATCAGATAGTAAGAAAATGTATAAGGAATGATAGGAAATATCTGAAAAATGACATAGGGGCCAATTTGAAGGGGCACTGTGGGCCTAATTTGGGAAAACTTAGGCAAAATAATAAATAGATCATAGATGATAGATATAGATAGATGATAAATAGATAGATAGATAGATAGATAGATAGATAGATAGATAGATAGATATGGATAGATGGATGATAGAGTAGATCTGATCCCCCCAAGTAATATGTAGTTGAAGTCAGATAGTAACAATTTAGATTAGTAGGCCCAATAGCAGAAGGAATAGAATGATACCACTCAGATGTATAGTTCTTAATGGATTAAAAACACTCCCGTAGCCATTTTCTTCTTTATCCTCACAAAAGGCAAAGCATGTTTTGCTACCTTCATTTTAGAGATTAGAAAAGTAAGGCTTAGGGAGAAAAATGAAAAATACAAGCAAAAAAGACATGACAATTGGCATTATTAATATCAGAACACGTAGATTTAAGATTAAAACATTCAAATAGAAAAAGAACACAAAAGTAATATTAAATGCACAATTTTAAAAATAAGATATAATAGTTAATAATAACTTGTTGCACCAAAAAAATGGTAGCTAAATATATAAATGGAAACTATCAGAAATCAAAAATTTAATGCTAATAATACTGTAAGAATGGGAGAATTTAATAATTCTTTCTGAATAAATATAAAAGACAAAATCAAGAAAGGACACAAAAAATAATATAATTGAACTTAATATATATTAAATAAAACTGTCATTTGAAAAAGGAATACATATACATATGTATGTCCAGGTATTACAAAATCTTTTATGCATTTAGTCATCAATAAAATGTAACCATTTATTTTTAAAATAAAAAATTTTAATTTAACTATAAATTTTAAGGCTACATTTTTAAAATAAAATTAGAAATAAATAATAAAAATAAAACTTTACAAAATCTGTAACTACTTGAAAACTAAGAAACATCATCTTAGGTATTCCTTAGATAACAAAGAAATCCAAGCTGAAATTGCAACCTATAAAAGGCCATGGAAAGGAGCATGTCATATTAAAACCTCTGAGTCAAAATTTAAGTTGTACTAGAAAAATATTTATTACTTGAAAATTCTTAATTATGAAAGAGAAAGATAAAAAATAAAGGAACTTTGTGTTTATCTAAGAGGGAAGTATTAACTGTCCTCCAAAATCCATTCTTTCCTTTGACCACAGTAAAAGAATAGTAGTTGGGCACATGGCATGTCTACCTGTGCTGCCTACAGTGTTTTCCCCAGGTTCCCATGAGGTTAGATACGGCCACGTGACTAAGTTCTCACAGGAACAATATGGGTGGAAGTGTTATGTGCCACATCAGGCACAGTGGGCATGCCTTCTCCACATTTTCTTTCCCCTCCCCACAAGCTAGAATGAGGCACGGTGCTGACCCAGTTTTGACTGTGCACACAGGACATTGCCTCCTTAGAGCAGTGTCAACAATGTGTTCTGAAAAAGTCCAGAGATAGAGTATGTCAGATGTCAGGTTTTGTGGGCCATCTAGTCTGTGCCCTGTCTACTTTATTCTGCGATGGTAGCTCAAAAGCAGCCATAGGCAGATGTAAATAAATTAGCATGGTTGCACTGCAATAAAATTTACTTTACAAAAACAGGCAACAGGCAGGATTGTCCTCTCTTGCTTGTGTTCCTGAATGACTGTGTGGAACAGTCTGCCTACCTGCCCAGGACTGTTCCATGAGAAATAACAGAGAGGTTTTAGGATTCCCTCGCTACAGCAATTTAGCCTTCATCCTAACTAATACATAAATGTAAGAAATTAAGAAAAATAAAATAATAAATTGAAGACAGTAAGTAGATAAGTTAAAGGTAGATTCAATGAGGTAAAAATTGGGAAAAAATAAATGCAAAACTAATGCTTTGCAACAACAGAAAAAAATCAACAAAATATATAAATCCTTGGTGATCCTTGTTAAAGAAAAAAAAAACAGAGACATTAAGAATAAAAGAATTATAAGCTACTACTATATCTAAATCTACTGAAATTATTTTGAAAATTTAGAGGAAATGGTTTTCTAACAAAATATTAATTAATTACCAAGACTCAAGGAGTAGAAAATTGGACTGTCAATACCATAGAAAAGAATGGAAAAGTGATGAAAACTCTATTATTTGACAAAAGGCCAGATAAAACTCAAAGTTGAGTTCCATCTAACATCCAAGAGCATATATTCATTAATTCTATAAATATTAACTGAGTTATATAGTCCATAAATATATAACCAAGGGCATGTATTAATTCATTCCATAAATATTAACTGAGTGCTTACCGCTTGCCAGGCACAATTCTGGCCAGGATAAAAAAGCAGTGAACAAAAAAAACACAAGTCTCACACACATAGAGATTACATTTTACTGGAGGGAGACATACTGTAAACAAGCACACAAATACATGATGTATACTGTGACGATAAATGCTATGGAGAAAAACAAAGTGGGGTGTGGGAGATGGTGAATACTCCTAATGATAGTTTCCCTAATGGGACATTTTTGTACGTGATTATTTGTCATCTGCATATTCTCTTAGGTGAAATGTATCTTCTTGTCTTTTGCCCTTTTTAAAATTATATTGTTTGTTTTTTAACTGCTGAGTTTTAAGTTCTTGATATATTCCAGGTACTAGTCCTTTGTTGGATATGTGGTTTACAAATGTTTTCTCCCAGTCCGTAGCTTGTATTTTCATCCTCTTAGCACAGTCTTTTGCAAAGGAAAAGTTTTAAATTTTCATGAAGTCTTAATTTATCAGTTTTTTCTCTTATGGATCATACTTTGGTGTTCAGTCTAAGAATATTTGTCATAACCTTAGATCTTGAAGATTTCTCATATGTCTTTTTCTAAATGTTTTATAGCTTTATGTTTTACATTTAAGTCCTGACCCATTTGGAGTTGATTTTTGTATAAACTGTGAGACATAGGAAAGGGTTTTTTTATTTGGTTTGGGGTTTTGCCTGTAGATGTCCAATTGTTCTAGCAATCATTTATTGAAAAGATTATCTTTACTCTTTTGAATTGAACTGATTTTCAATCTCTGTTCAAAATCAATTTAGTATATCTATATGAATTTATTTCTGCATTTTCTGTTCTGTTCCATTGATCTATGTGTTTATCCCTCTACTATTACGATACAGTCTTAATTACTATAGCTACATAATCAGTCTTAAAATGGAGTAGACTAATTCCTCCCATTTTAATCTTTTTTTTCAATATTGTTTTAGCTCTTCTGGTTTCTTTGCATTTCCATATACATTTTAGAACAGTAGATCTACAAAAAGATCTTGCTGGGAAATTCACAGGAATTGTATTAAACCTCAATATCAATTCAAGGAGAATTGACATCTTCACGATATTATCTTCTAGTAGAAGAAAATAGTATGTCTCTCCACTTATTTAGCTCTTCATTCATTTTTTTAATCAATGTTTTGTAGTTTTCAATATACAAGTCCTGTACACTTTGTTAGATTTATACATATTTTTCTTTTGAGTTATTTTAAATAGGGTTGTACTTTTAGTTTTGGTGTGCATCTGTTCATTGCTAGTATATAGAAATACATTTGCTTTTTTTATGTTTCTCTAGTATTGTGTGGCCTTGCTGAACTCACTTATTAATTCTAGGGTTTAAAATCCAGGGTACTAATAGAAAATCTGAGGTACAGTAAGGCCAACAGATCAGAAAATGACTGCCACTGAAAAGGTTGTTTCTCACAGTTCCCAAGAGCTGTGTGGGGGCCACACAAGGGAAGCACTGATCAGTAAGGAGGCAGAGGGAGCAACCTGAGTGAGAGCCTGTGGTTTTCACAGGAAAGAACAGACAAGGCAGGGAGGTGGGCTACGGATTGCCTGCCTTGAATCTTTGTAGCAGGCTCTGGCATAGGGGCTATGTGTGGTTGTCAAGTATATGGCCCTTGGCGATTGGGACTGGTAGATAGTGGCCCGGAATGTGAAAGTTGGGGTGATGGGTTCTGGACTGGTAGATTTGTATTTGAAAAGTTAGCTCCAGAGCGAGTTGTTTACTCTCTCTAGGAACTGGCTACTCTGGGAAAGGCAGACCCTCCAGAGTCATCAAGGCCCTAGATGTCAAAGCATCAGAACATAGAAAATGAAAGACATGGTTAATACAACCATTTCCTCACCTGTTTTGAACACATTCAGATCACACTTCCTTCTCTACCACTGTTGTCTTCCCCTTCTTGTAACAACACCTTACTTTTCCTAGTTCTCTTTTTAACCCAGTGGCCTTTTTTCATTTTCCTTTGATGGCTTCTTCTCCCCAGTCCAACTTCTAAATATTGAAGGCTTAATGCTCTTCTCCTTTCTGTCTTCACCAGCTGCTCATAAAGTGTGACACATGGACCCTTCCAGTCTCTAGAGTCCTCTCCAGAAATCCATAAGATCAGATCATATTTACCTTTACACTCGGTTGACATTTGCATTTATGATGCAAAAGCAAAGGTAGGTAAAAACTGCAGGTGCTACAGCACCACCCAGGGAAGAGCACCAAATGGACTAGTAGTCATTGTTTTCTTCGTGGCCTGGCAGCACACATTAAAAATAAATAAATAAATAAATAAATAAATAAATAAATAAATAAATAAATAAATAAGGCAGTTTCATTTATGTACTTCTTTTAAAGTACTAAAAAGTTTTACTTTTATGAAATCTTAACCCTGAACATATTTTATTAATATTCTGCGTGATTAATAGAATGCATGCTTAAGGCTCTTCTGCTGAACACCACAGTAAAATTGTCCTGGGGAAAAGCATGAATGCAGTTGTTGACAAGTTGTAAGCTGGACCAGCCTCTGATTCATGGAATACCATTTTATTGGAAAAAAAAAAATCTATAGTTATTCAGAATTGGGTCTTTGCCAGACATCTTCTTTAAAAGTAAATGAAGTAAGCCTATCACTTTTAGAAAAACAACTGACAACATTTTTTTTGTTTATTTTCAAGAGAAAATGAAAATTTTGGAAAGCTTTTATCTACCGCCTTGATTTAGTGACTTTCCAGTACTTTTAGGGTGAGATAAGTGGTGATATTATTAAATATAATGTTTTGGTATCATATAATGAAATATGTCAACGTTTGGAGGTTTTCTAAACTTAGGGAACTAATATTTTTCAAATGGCCAGTGTTGCTACAAAATCATGCCTAGGTAAAAGATCTATTCCATATTCAAGAGAGGCCAATGGAGTTTAATGTAAGAGTACAAAAAGTATCTTAATACAGTTTCAAATTCCACATGGCAAGTAATATTTAAGGAACTACCACTTGCCGAGTTTGAATATAGTATCAAAGTAGAATATCAACAATTATTTGAAAACACTAATAAATATGAAATTGCATATCTCTGTGTAACTAATATTCTTCATATATTTCAACCAGAACAACATATCACAACAGATTGAATGCAGGAGTAGCTATGGGAATCTGGTTTTCTGTTAAGCCAGGTCTTTAATTATATGGATTTGCAAAAATGTAAAACAATGCCACTCTTCTCACAAAATTATTTTGCTTTGCAAAATAGTTAATTTTATTAAAATGTGTTAATGTGTAATAGATTTATTATTATTTTAAAATAAATACATAATTCTAGAATGTCTCCATTTTAATTTCAGATCAGGCAAATATCAGTAGATAGAACATAGTTAAATCAAAGCTCTTTGGGAACACTTATTCATTTTTTAGTGTGTTAAGAGATCCTGAACCCAAAAAGTTTGAGAAACACTGATCTCACTTAACACAAATTTCCTATGAACCAGAAGATGGTACAGCAGAGTCTGCTACAGCCTCATGAAACAAAAGCAAAATAATTCTATTCATATTAGGATGAGAAAACTTATCCCTCAGGATGATGCCCTCATGCCTGCCTCTACTTCAGAAGGTGAAAAAAGCTATGTACACATTTTTGTTTAGAGTTTTTTGTTCATTTTTGCAGCCATGCTTGCAGTTAATGGTAGTCAGGTGACCCAGCTATGGCAAATGAGAAGAATGTGAGGATAAACTGCCTGGCTACTTCAGGGAGAGTCCTTGCTTTCCTAATAAAACGGACAGCGTGGCTGGCTCTTCCACACCCTCCAACCTCCCACCCAGGATGTAGAGGAGATGCCTGAAGCTGCAAAATAAAGAAAGAAAGAAAAGAAAGAAAGAAAGAGAAAGAAAGAAAGAAAGAAAGAAAGAAAGAAAGAAAGAAAGAAAGAAAGGAAGGAAGGAAGGAAGGAAGGAAGGAAGGAAGGAAGGAAGGAAGGAAGGAAGGAAGGAAGGAAGGAAGGAAGGAAGGAAGGAAGGAAGGAAGGAAGGAAGGAA